>CAJNDT010002179.1:27500-255746 GCA_905221615.1 Symbiodinium sp. CCMP2592 | reverse complement strand
GCTCCCCCCTCCAAGCCCCACGAACGGTCACTGACCCACTTCTTTAAGCCCCGATCGAATGGCACAGCCTCCAATCAGTCGAGCACAGCTCGTCCCACTCCGGCAGACAAGCAGGCGCCTGATCCGCAGTCCTCAGGACAAGCGGAAATTAGACCCGAAGGAGTGCACAAACGCGCTCTGACTAACACGTCCAACTCGTGTTACGCTAATGCCCTGTTTCAGGCTCTGCATCAGATCTCGAGCTTTGGGTATGATCTGGGTGCTTTCCAGTCTGTCCTCTCCCATCTATGCGACGAGCGAGCCCCCAGACTACTGAACCTGTTAGGCTTGTTTGAATTTCGCCATGCCATCTCAGGCTGGCGACTTGACGGCAGACAGCATGATGTCTCGGAGCTGCTTCTGCATATGCAGTCCAAGCCTTTCGGCTCCCTTCAACAAACCCAGTGGCAGGGTCGAACAGATGGCGAGGTTGAGGATTCAGATGTGGGAGTCAGCCCACTCCTTCTTCCCCTTCCGCCTGGCCCTCTGTCACTCTCGGCTTGCTTACGGCTGTGGGAGTCCCAGATCTTCTCCCGCGCGCTAGTTTGGTCACCTGAACTCCTAGCAGTTGTGATTTGCCGCTGGCAGGATGGAGTCAAGAACACTCAGCCGTGTCTTTGGTCAGGCCGCACCACGGTGCCTGTATGGACCTCAAGTGATGCTCGCACTCAGCGTCACTATCAGGTCATAGCAGGAGTTGCCCACTTTGGGGACTCCCTTTCTTCTGGGCACTACCGCGCTTTTTGGCCAGAGGACCCAGCGGATACCGCCTCTCAGGTTTGGATCTCTGACGACTACAAGCTTCCGGAAAAGGCCTCAGCGGCCTTGAACCTGTCCATCTCCAGGAATGTCTACATGCTTTTCTTGCAACGAATTCGCTAGCATCATCGCTAGGTGATGCATGCCGGCCCAGCTTCGTCCTCAAGGGCACTGCGGGGCGCCCGTGCGTGAGAAGCCTATAGTCAATTGAAAGTTGGCATAGGCCACCTCACGTCAAGGCCAAGTGCGTCATGCGCGCACGCGGATATGCACATACCGCAATACTTTTTCCTCTCAATCAGCTCGCCCTCTTTTTGTATAGCTTCCAACCCGACTACACAGCCGGCATGACCGCTTCCCCTGTCGCAGTCAAGAGTCCGGAGCACAAACGCTCCAGAAACGGCACAGACAATGAGGACGCATCGGGAATGGATTTTTCTGAAGAGCCTCCGCTCGAGTCACTTTCGCCTGCGGCCAAGGCCGCTGCCCTGCCGAGGCAGCAAGACCAGCCTCGCCGCAAATCAGTCCCGAGACAGAAAGGACCTGGTGCGGTCCAAGGGTTTGGGCAAGGCACCCAGCCTCGGGCGCAATCTGGTGCCATCCAGGCGCTGAGCCCGGAAGAGCTCACCAAAGCCTTCCTTGTGCACGATGACCAAATGAGCCTGCTGCAGCACCAGCTATCATTGGTTTACAAACTACCTCAAGACCATCAGCTTTCGAAGGCATTAGTTGCGTCTGTGAAATCCTGGCAGGGAGGATTGAAGAAGCTGCGCCAAGGAGAACCCCACCCCGAGGGATCATGCTCGAATGCGGTCTCCCTGGTTCTCCTCCACGAACTGACCAAAGGCAACCCTCCAGCACACGTGGACAAGACGGAGTACGGCAAGCTCCTGAAGGTGGTGGACTCCATGATCAATATCACTACCGACAAGACCAAGCTGGCACAGGAAATAGTGCACTGCTCTGCCAAGCCGAACAAGCTCAAGACGCACGTTATCCTTGACTTCAGGGTGGCCATCTACTCTGACCTCATGCCCTACCTCTCCCTCCTTGCCTCCCTCTTTGACTCCCATGATGGCTTCGAACGCCTGGGTCGCAAGGCGCCGGGAGGACTGGCTCGTAAGGCTCGAGGCCGTCCGTGAGCTTGGCCTAGTGGAAGCACACAGTGCACTAACTTCCTCAGCACAGCTGATGTTCTGATCCGTCTTGCACTTTTCACTCAGGTACAGCGTGACTAGCAAGGCTGCTGATTCTTTCAACAAAGTTCCAGCTGCGCATCAAAACGTAGGGAGCCTGTCGTGAGCAGATCACTTCGTTCCACTTCATGTCCTGAGCGTGCCAGCCTGGCTCGAGCCCTTAGCACTATGGATCTCACACGGTTTGCGGACCTACCGGGCCCTGACCAAGTCCCGCATTTCCTGAATCTGGTGCATCAGCTGGACGAGATTCTCAAGCGCAAGGCCTCGCAACTCTATACAGACCCTGGCTCGGCGTCTTCTACCAGCTCTCAGACTGCCGAACGATGCACTTTGCCCTCTGGCAAGGCCCGTCCTCCAACACCGCCAGCTCCTAAACATCGACGAACTGACGCAGCTCCAGAACAGGACGCTACGTAATCTATTCCGAGAACTAGGCACAGTCGGCGGAGCCGGCTATCAGCGAGCAAAACTCACTGCCATGCGTCTTTCTTTAATTTGTTTCCTGCTCCTGACTCCACTGCCTTGCAACTAGGTCACAGGGCTCAAGCTACCAGTGGCAGGTAGCACACAGTGCAGCACGGATTCGTCACAGACGATATCTCCCCCCCACGCTGTGATGAATCGAGCTCCATATTCTGATGGAGTGCATGAGGCTCTTGGTCGGAGCCATATGCCCGGACTTCGACGACCGGTTGACCCCCAAGTGACTTCCGCCATCTCACCAGAGCTCTTGGGCGTGAAGATCGCAAATGGATACGCCAGCGCGGTCTTCAATTCCAGTGCTGCAAACTTTGTGCTCAAGAAAGTCACGAGACCTCAGGAAGAATACATGGCCAGGAGAGAGTTTAGCAGATTATCGAGATTCCCGCCCATCAACACCATCATCGAGGCTTACTGGCAGCAGGGCCCAACGCTACTACTGCCACGGCTGTACCCTGCTCATATCCCCTCTATGACGACGGACCACGTCGTCAATCTCGTCGCTGACATCCGGTCTGCCCTCAACGCAGTGCATTCCAGCCAACTGGTTCACGCGGACATCCACATGGGCAACATCATGGTGCGCTACGACCCTCCCACCTATGTCCTGATCGATTTTGGCGGCACCGCGGGGGAAAGTGTCTATCCTCTCAGCTTGGGCTACGGAGCCCTTGGCCAGGGAGGAATGCTTCATCGTCCTCCTCACGAACTTATGGAGCGACCCACCAGGACCGTCAGAGGTGACTACTACAGGCTCAGCAAGACGATCTCCGTCGAAATCGTGGGCAACAAGTGCTGGCGCGACACTGCGTCGGGTTTCCCGATGCCCCCGAAACTCCCCAAGCACCTTCGCGTCGAGCTGGCAGAATGGGAGAATCTTGCTGGCCTCAATCCACCCAAATGGCCAGAATCTGCCTTTCCCGGAGGAAGCTGGTACGAGACTGCCATTGATCCCTCGATCACCGTGCAAGCCGGCTTGTATGATGAAGCCGGCAACGTCCGACTGGCCACCGCCGTCTTCTCCTACTCCAAGCAGCAAAAATCCAATGCATCCGGGCTCTTCGGGCCAGAAGATCCCAAAAGGGCCTCTTTGGACTCGGGAAGCTGGGAGGAATCTGCTGCTTACGCTAGGTTCTTCCTATCTTGCAGGCTCAGGACCATGGGCAGCCACATCCGGACCATGTACACGGAGGTCCTGCCGTACCAAAAGTACAGCAACCAGGATGGCTACCTCATGCTGGAGAATGCTCTCGAGCACCCTCCACCTCCACCACCTCCTCCAGCTGCCAGCTCGAACGAGCCAGCGCCCTCGACACCGGCTACTGAGCTGCAGGGCATTTGGGCGGAAATGGACTAGGCTTCAATCGCAGGACACAGTCCACTCAGCGGCATATGGAACAGCCTCCGCCACGCGGTTACTGTAACCAATTTGTCGCGGGAATAGGACACAGTCCACATCAGCCTGAGTCACAGACTCTGTTCCAGCGCCCACTGCCTACAGCACTGGCCTCGGCCCGAGAAAACACCTGTGCATCTGTCTTGAGCGCAGTTGTCTGCACTTTCCGTTCCCGCTGCTTGAGCTCAGCTTCATCTAGGCTACTGGCTCCCAACTTGCGCGGGCGCACATGGCTGGCGAAGATGGCTGCCCCATCAGGGCCATTTCCTTTCCCGCCGGGGTCTTCGCAGACTACATGGATGACTATCTCACCCTTTCTGCGCTGAAGTTGTATTGTGCGGAGGCCCACGTGGCCCTGCCACCGGCAGCGGGAACATGGCCATCAAATGACATCACGGCATGGGCAAACAAAGCTCTCCCACCCCAACAGTGGCAGCAATTCGAGAAGTATCTCGAGTCCATGACTACCATGCCCTGCTCCGGGATGGAGGAAGGCTGCTTAGTCAATCCCATCCCACACGGAGGACTACTACACATGGTGCCAAAGGCAGAGCAGATAGCTAACAACTGTCTCACTTCTCGCTGTCTCTCCATCTGGTCCTCGGTCCGCCAGGTTCTGCAGCACCTACCTTTCGAGGCCCACGACAGATGGGAGCACTCTCCCAGTGCGGCTGGCTCTTCATGTGGCCAGCGCTTTCGGGTTGGTGCTTACTGCCGAGTTCTCCCTGGCCTGCTCAAGGAGACAGTCTCCCATCCCAACGTCACTCGTCTCTTCAACGCATTCGTGTGCTCATGTCACCCAAGTCACCAGTGGACTTCCCTTGAAATCTTAGTGGATGTGCAGTCCCCACCGCACAAAGATGCTCGCAATGCTGCCTTGGGCACTCTGCTCATCCCGATTTCGATTTACGACCAGGGCGGCCTATGGATCGAAGACCCAGACGGCTGCGACTACCAGGAGATCCCGCGCCAGCAGGGGATGACCCGGGGAAGTTGCTTTGACCTACGGGGTCTCAGCCTTCTCTTTCGGGCGGATGCGCTGTGGCATGCAACTCTACCATGGGAAACCTATACTCGTGTCGTTTTGGCGGCCTACACGGTCAGAGGCGTCTCTCGTTTCTCACCAACGCTGCAACAGCGCCTGACCGAGCTGGGTTTTCGTCTGCCGCTAGGCACAGCAGATGATTAGTTCGAATGGCACAGCCTTCTGAGCTGAGACACAGTCTCCGACCATCTCTGCTTGTCAGCTAAAGTTATAGCAGGTATTACAGCACATGTGCTTCTATGCATCGCAGTTGCAAATCACTGCCATTCTTCAGTCCTTTTAGGCTCCCCAGTTTGGCTCTGCCTCCATTAGCTAGCCTGCAACGATGGAGGACGCATTTGTTCAGCGAATTTTCCACTTCCTGACGCCGATGCTTCTACGCCTCGACTTCTACCTGCGGCTGACAGACCAGGATCACACAGCCATCGACGACTTGAGAAGCCAGCCCAGCCTCACGGGACCAGGCCTCACCCCAACCGAGGACGCGTTTCGTACGGACAGGTCGATAGCAACCAGAACAGGTCTCCTAAAACTTCTCCAGGAGTGCTTTAACCACTGGCCGGCCCTCTCCATCAACTACGTCTCTGCGCCGGACACACCGGACCTGACTGACATGCACCTTATCTACGAGGTCACGCAGCCGCGTCTAAAACAGGTCCGACGACTTGCTACTGTCAACCGAGTATGGCATGACCTCATATCAGCCATGATCTCTGGTCAAGCCCGCATCAATACAGTGGAACTTTTGGTGGCGATGTCACGCCTGCGCAAGACAGGCTCAGTGTCGATCCAGGAAGGCCGGGATGTCTTCTGCCTCCCGGTCTCGATGGCGTTTCGACTGCCGGTTGAGACCCTCACTTCACCTCTGGCACGCACAGCTCCCGCCGCCGCCTACCGCGCCTCGGGCTTCAATGCTTGGCATGCGCTCCTCTTCGACAGCTACGATGACCTGCTAGCGCACGCGCCCCAGGATTGATCAGCAGGTGAAGACTACATAGTAGCTCCCTCAGAAGCGCACAGCGCACCTCTGCTGGCATTAGGGCACAGCCCACGGCCGATAACCGAAACATTGGCTGGTGCGACGGCCGCGCAACAGGCCTGACCGTGCCATTAAGGTTTCTAACTTTTTGAAGCTGCTCGGCATGAAAACTGGGCATCCTCCGCGCCAGCCAGAGTAAGCAGTGCGCTCGCTTTGCCTTGAGCTATCTCTTGGCATGTCCCCTACTCCCTGCCAGGCTCTGTCAGCTAGCTCCCAGCGTCCCCTAACTGCCATGGACGAGCTCTCTCTGCGCCAAGCTATGAAATACCTGCTCCCAGGGGTACTGACCATCGACTCCTACGACGCCTCGCCCTATCCCACCTCCTACTGGAACGATCTGGACCTTCTTCATGATGAAGCTCGTGCCACTCGTGATCGTCTACGTGACCTCCTTCTACGTTGGGCTCGCACGGGTCCCTTCTCGCAGTACTCCATTATCGGAGACACACTCAGGATTGACCACAATGGAGTGCATGCTCAGCTCGGCATCGTCAATCTCAATCTGCTACAAGCAATTCCGCTTGCGGCGGTTTGCCGTGCGTGGTACTCCGTAACTGCCCGCCTCATCGACGGCAAACCCTGGATAGGAGTGTGGAGAGCCTACATCCAACTGCGTAAGCAAGGAGCAGGAGTTTTCATTGAAGTGCTGCCAGATCAAGCCGGCACTCTTTCGAGCGAGGCCATCAGCGTCCACTATGAGCAGGTGCACTTCATTCCGACCTCAGTCTTGAGACGTCCTCTATAGGGCAAAGGGCACAGCCTCCAGACAACTGGTCACAGACCATGCGACGAGCCGGGCTTCTCCACTCTGGAAAAGGCAAACCCGATTAGCGTTGCCCCTTAGTGTTGCGGCTCAATGTTGCGCTTCTAAGTAAGTTTCTCCGCAGTCTTTTTCTAGGCTGCTCTCAGCTGCCCTGCCAACCATAGAGGATGTCTTCCCCTCTCTGCTCCGAATCATGTCGCTGCGCTCTCTCCTTCATCATTCCTGCAGTGGTGGTTGTGGATTTCTACTCGGACTACGGTTTGGACAGGGACATGTTGGCGACTGAAATCGCTGCATACAGACCCCCCTGGACTATAGTTCCCATACTGCTGCTCCGGAACGAGATCGAGGACCAAGCACGCCTCTGGGCCTTTCGCCGATTACAGAAAGGCCTAGCTGTCTTTGCGCAACGGTACGAAGACACTGACTATGACCAACAGGGTGTCCATGTCAGACTAGCGATACCGCAGCCAGACTTGCTGACAGCCATCTCACTGGCGTCGGTCAGCAAATCCTGGTGCGCAGCAGTGCTCTCCCAGGTAGAGCATAAGCTCTTTGTGAGTTCACACCGCACTGCCAGGGCCGCTATGTCTCTCGGCCTACGTGTCATGGTCCAGTCCTTTGACACGCCCCAGTGGCACCTCGCGTCCGAGGAGCTTACCATCCACATTCAACACCGCCAACAGGTCGTGGTGCAGAAGTTCCGGAACCCCCGTAACTCGGACGGACCGACGGCAACCATCAGCCGAGAAGCCGAGGAATCCAGTGCTCTCCACGACCACTACTACAGACTTTTCTGAGCACTTCGGGCCATAGGCAGTTCACTAACTCAAGCAAGGAAAGTGGCACAGCCTCCGATTAAGTGTGGCACAGCCACCCAGCTTGTCACAGTCAGCAACGAGTGGCTCCCCTGCCCAGAGAAATCGACTTGCAGCATGCTAACACTCAGCTACTTGCATCATTGTTTTCTCTCACCTGTGTTCTGAGTTCTGAGGTCTCGGCTACCACACGGCACCAACTCTCAGCCCGAGTGCCCTCTGCTGGTGTTCTTTGCCTAAGGTTGCCCAGCGTTGCTTGAGCTTCGTGCTTGGTCTTGAGACTATGCTAAACATTACATGTATACCGCAGCTGTCAGTTCGAACTGTTGTACCGGACGGAGCGGCAGGAGTATCGTAACAAGCTTTATAATCACGCCTTGCAGAAGCTACTTCTCGTAACAAACTGCGTCTTTACGAAGAGCACAGCTCACCACTTGGCCGCGTGTCACAGACTCTGGCCCATCAGCTACAGCTGAGACCATGGACAAACCTCCCAGTCTGGGCCCTTTTCTGGTGCTCAGCGATAGCACCTTGCAGCACATGCTGCGGGGACACACTTACGGAGTGTTCCCGCTGCTGACGGGCCAGGTCTTAAGCTGCCCAGGCGCCGCCCTCAACATTTCTGCCGGCAGCGTCCCCTCCATCTTGGAGCTCCTCCACTGGCAATTTGGGCTCTTTGGGCCGCACAAATTCACAGCGGCTGTGCAGAGTCCGCCGGTGGCCTCCATTCTGGAGAACCACCTCGACGGACAAATCAACGTTCGCTTCATTCCGCTGTCCCGAAGCCTGCGCCCGGAGAAGCAAATCAATTATGACTACCTGATCGATGGCAGGGTCCAATATGGCTTCGCGGACAAGAACCTGCACAACCAAGAAATCATGGACCTGGCCCAGATGCCTGGTGTAGGAGGGGTAGAATGGCTCTACAACTCCAAGAACCTTCATTTCCGCCCCGAAGTCGCGGATATTGTCATCCCGGCGCTTGTGACCAGAGCCATCGAGGAAATGCGCAACACCCCAGGACTGCCTGTCCTCGTGGTCGCTGGTTGGAACGCTCGCGAGCAGGACATGCATGTCGAAATGCTAGCTGCCCAGGCTCTGTCGCAATGCCGCACGGTCCGTGATCTTTCAGAAGTAGCCATGCAATACGGACATGGCCCCTGGGGAATGCGATTCACACATCTCCCAGAATGGGAAGCCGCCCCTGTCCCAGCCCTCCTCTTCCAGACCTACGTTCACGACGAAAAGCCGGAACCGGCCCAAGTCGCGGCCAAAATGTTTGCTGGCTTCACCCGCAGATTCTGTGATGATGATGTTCTTCGGGCTACCCTGCGGCAACTCGCAGGAAAGTACGGCTCCAGTCTGCTGGATCGCCTCAGCCAACCTGCTCATCGAGCAGACGTATTCCGATACGTCTACCACTACCAGCACGGCGGCCTATACGTCGACATCAAATGTGGCTTCGTGGTACCTTGGGAACAGGTACTTGTGTATCTCGCAGCAGATTGGAGCACAGCTCACTCAAAGAAGGCAGGTGAAGTGGGTCACAGACCCTCCCCACCTGGCCAACTCCCACAGGAGTTCATGGTCATGGCCATAGGAGTCAAAGGAGATCACATTTTTCAAGGCATCATCTATGGCAAGCCCAGACATCCCTTGATGAGGGAAGCCATACAGCACGCCTTCAGCCGTCAGGTTATGACAGCGAAGGCAAACTTGGAATACATGACCTTCTGCAAATATCTTTGGCAGATCTTGGGTCGAGACCTTGGTCACTCCCCTCAGCCGGGATGGAATGTTTCCACCAAATTCGGCCCCATCTACCTGTTCTCGGAGCGCTGGGACAAGCGAGTGAAGAACAAGAAGTACGACAATGATGGCCACTACTTCGTGACTACCAACAACACGACCGTTGCGTATACCCGTTGCTGGAAGTGGCTGAAGGGATTTCAGGGAGACCCAACCACCAAGGAACGCACAGACCGCATGCTGCAGAGCCAACTCCCTGACATCTCCCTTGAAATCCAGTCTGACAGACCTGAAGAGCACAGCTCACCACAGCCACTTAGGTCACAGACCATGGCAACCGCCTCATCGGCTCCCCCTCCTCCCACTCAGGAGGATATTGAAGCCTATGTGGCCGACAGCATCCAGTACAACTCCTTTGCAGAGATCATGGCTACGGTCCGTGCAACCCACCACTACAATCAAGACCTTACAGAGCAGGATGTGCTGGAGCTTATCCCTCGAGGATTAGGGCAAGTGAAAGTCTCGGGGGACATGTGGCTATGCTGCTTGCACTGCCGCAAGCACAACAGACAGGTGCAATTCAGCACTAGCCACGGCCTAAAGAACCACTTTGTCACTCAGAAGCACAACCCAGCACTCAGTGCCACGCCAGCCCCCCACTCTCCCCCCCCTCCTCCTCCCCCCAAGCTCCCCCAGGAAATTCCTCTTCCTCCCAGCAGCACCAGGACCAAAGGTGTGGACAAAGCAGCCGGCTTTGAGCCGCCACCCTCCCCCCCTTGCCCTTTCACCTCCTCTGCAGCTGAAAAGGCGGCCTTCAAAGCAGGCCAAGCAGAAACACCGAAGGCGGCCCCAGCACTTCCGGTTAAGGCCCCACCGCCCTTGGTGGCCACCCAAAGCCCCCCGCCCTCATCTTCATCGGCGGCACCAGCCCCCCCTCCTGCGATTCCGGTCCCCCCGATCCTTCCGCATCCCCCCAAGTCCGTCTCTCCTCCAACCCCCGCCACCCAGGCCGCTCCGCGCTCCCACACGCCCCCTCCTCCCTCTTCCCGCCCCCCGTCAGCATATGAGCCTCCGGAATCCAATGCAGAACTCGTCGGCTATGTCCCGCAGCCGGCTCCACGGCTGACAGTACGTTACACGAGGCAGGAGTTGGCTCAGCTGCTGAGCTCCCAGTCCCATCAAGACTGGATTCGGGCCTTAGCTTCCATCAACATCCTGGTAGCCCCGGTCATTCTTGGCGGCCTCACCAACCAGGAACAACAGACCCTTTGGTCTACCAGGATGGAAGCACTCCGAGAAGTTCCGCCGCTGTTCTCTGCCATCAAGTCCGTCAGGACGCAAACCGGCCTCACATGGGATACCGCCATGTCGGTGAGGCGAGTCCTCACAAGCGATGGGAAGGTCACCATCGCCACAGGCGCGGGTGATGCCTACCGCGAGCTGGACGCGCCAACAAAAGTGCATGGCCTTATCCATGCCTGCTTTAACAAGATGTGGGACGAAAAGGCTTTTCAGCAACACTTCCCCTCGTGGGTCGAATTCAATATGATCGCCACCACCATAGTGGCAGTCTACAACGAGACTGCAAAATCAGCTGGACTCCCAGCTCGTGTCTTCCGGGTCAAGCCCGACAAAAATGCCTACTCCATCATGAAGATGCGGATACAGCATGACAAAGGGAACGAAGAGGACAAGCGCATGGCCAAGCTGGCTGCTGCTGCAACTCACAAGCGCCCACAGATGCAGGAGGCAGACACAGAGGGCAAGCGGCAGCGCGATGGCCCCTCCTCATCCTCCTCGTCCCAGTGGGCCAGACAGGCACGCTCATCTCAGGACGACGACTGGGAATGGTGGCAGCAGTGGTCCTGGCACGGATACTCTCAGCAGTGGCCAAAAGGTCATGACCAGTGAGGGCGATAATATGTCACAGACTCTATGATCCCTTATGTCACAGACTCAGGGAATTCGGCACTCTTCCGACGCCTAGCACATCTCTTCGGAAGACTGCGAATCGCGTGCTAGCCTCGCTTAAAACAGCACTTTGCGCTTCAGCAAATCGCCAGCATCGAAGCTGCCCCAAGACTCACGACATCGAAATTGCCTCAGGTACCAGCGGTCATCCGCACATGACCCTTACGGCCTTCTGTCTTCAACATGAGTAATCCGTGTGGGACGCCACGAGACGGATACTCCGGGTGGCGGCTTCATCTGAGGTACGGCCTATTTGTTGAGACAGGTGCACAGATGGACGCGTCTGTTCACGCCAAGGTGTCGGAGAAGGAAGCTTTTTCTTTGTAGACGTAGCAGTTGAAGTAGTTTGTCAAGTTCGAGCTGATTAGAGAGACCTGAGCGATGCATGCTAGAAGCAGTTTCACGAGTGCATGAGACCAAGGGCGCCCGCAAAGCGCAGAGCACGCTCGCGCAGCGTTCAATTGAAAAAATAGTAGCGTGGGTGGGGGCCCTCCCCTCCACGCCTTTGCCGCACCCTTCCGTACCAAAACCACCATGATTGTTATGTTTGGGGCTCGCCCTCGTCCCCCTCCCCTCTCCCCCCCTTCCATCCCCCCCCCCCCCACACTGCCGCTCCCCCCTCCCCCCCCCTGCCCGGGCCTGATCGGTCCTCCCCCTCTCCACACTCCCTCCCCACGTAGCGCGTCCCCCCCCTCCACACAGCGCGTTTCCCCCCCTCGGGCCTTGAAGAAGACACGAAAATAATAATAATAATAATAATAATAATAATAATAATAATAATAATTAATAATGATAATAATAAGAATAATAATAATAAGAAGAAGAAGAATAACAACAACAACAACAACAACAACAACAACAATAATAATAATAATAATAATAATAATAATAATAATAATAATAATAGTAATAATAACAACAGCAACAACAACAATAATAATAATAACAATTATTATTATTATTATTATTATTATTATTATTATTATTATTATTATAATAATAATAATAATAATAATAATAATAATAATAATAATAATAGTAATAATAATAAGAAGAAGAAGAAGAAGAACAATAATAATAATAATAATAATAATAATAATAATGCTCCTGCCGGGGGGGGTTCCTTCCCTTCCTTACCCGATCCCTCTCCGTCGGGCCGCCCTCCCAATTCCCCCCCCACCTAACACAAACTAGCGGTTCCTCCCCTCCACCGCTTTTTGCCCCCCCCCCGCCCCCTTTTCCCTCCCTCTTTCCCTCCACAACACCGTTATTTTTGTTTTTGCCTGTTTGGCCTCCCCTCTCCCCCTCCCTCCCCTCCCCTCCGCTCGCGGGGGCCGGCCCCCCCCCCCCCGCCCCCCAAAACTCCACTGCCACCATCCTGGCCTCGCCATCGTCCCCCTCCCCTCAATTTTCCCCCTCTCCCCCCCCCCTCTCCACACTCCCTCCGTAGCGCGTCCCCCTCCCCAAAACCACCATTATTATTTTTGGGCCTCGCCCTCGTCCCCCTCCCCTCTCCCCCCACTGCCGTTCCTCTGCCCGGGCCACCATGAAATTTATTTTTGGGCCTCGCCCTCTCCCCCCCTTCCATGCCCCCCCCTTCCCTTCTTGTCGTTCCTCTCCCCTCCACTCTAGGACCAAACACCGCTCTTTCCCTCCGCCCCGTTATTTTTGGCTCGCCCTCCCCCTCCGTTCCCCTCCCCACATCGCGTTCTTGCCCCCCCCCCCCCCCCTCCCCCCCCTTAACTCACACTGCTCCTCCCTCCTCCCCCATCAGGCGCATATATTTTTTTTTGATCCTGTTTAAATATTTTTTTGATCCTTGGGGCAGTAAGTTTTTTTTTGATCCTGTTTAATTTTTTTTTTGATCCGGTACTCGTTTCAGTAGCCAAAAATTCATCAGAGATGGAGAAGGCCAAAAAGCTCAACTGGGTGGACGATCGCGGCAATTGGAGAATCCTCAAGTGGGATCCAGTCAAACTGGAGCTGCAAGTGGACGAGAGCCAGCCAGCGGCGAGCACGGACGACTTGCTCAAGCAGACCGTGGAAATGCGGAAGGGCGTGTGCGAGGAGGCATTGCATCGTTTTCGGAGCTACAAGAGGATGACGGATCAGCCCACATCGGAATGGATCCAGTTCCGCATGGAGATCTCGTTGAGGCCACTAGGCGACCCTGTATATGGTCAACCTTTGAGAAGTGGATCGGTCAATCGGCGTGGCATGTGCTAGGATGCAGATTGCGGAAGGAGCGACCGCAATTCAACACCCTGGTGGACCAAGTACGCCAGGGCCTTTGACCCAGGGCCGTGACCTCAGTCTCAGTCAGGTTCTGCGACTGCAATTCCACAACCCTCACAATCAACCTCCATATATACCCTCCTTTGGACGATTCTGCAGCTGCGGCGCCACGGCAATCATAGTCCGGCACTCCACAAGTACTTTGACACCCTTATCTCTGGCTCCAAGCGATCTGCCTCCTCCATTCAGGTAGCTCGCCTTTTGCCTTGGAGGATGTTGCTTGGGCAGTGGCCACAGATCAATCGGCAGCATGACATATGCGAATTCCTCGGCTATCTTCTACCTAGGTGCCTTAGCTGGCCTACTGACCATGAGGCTCCAAGCTGGGAGGCACGCCGATTCAGAAATGGCCAACTCAGTGTGTTGGATCGTGGACCTGCCTATCTTCCCATTCCCATTCCTCTCTGCACAGGTGATACATGTCATCTGCAGTGGTGCGTGGATGCATGGCATAGGCAATCCTGCATTCATGCCCTTACTGCGCCTGCACCCTACCTGTGCCTGCAGCTACTCCGCTTTCACAATGAGGAGGGGACAATGCAGCGAGACCTGCGGCCTCTCCAAGGCCACCTGTCGACTGTGCATATGCCTATTTTTCGAGCTGAGAGCGTTGAGCTTCGCAATGAATTGGCATGCCACCAAGCACCATACCAGGTCGTGGCGATGGCGTTGCATTTTGGGGATGCACCAACTGAGGGGCACTACCGAGCTGTGCTCAATGGCCAGCCTTTCTATGGAGCTGACAAAAGCTGGCACACTGACGATGGTCGAGTTGCGCGCAGTTGCACATCAGATGATCAAGACATGCATCGCACTGCAGCTTATGTGATTTGGCTTCGCTATGAGCCAGGATTGTGCTGAGAATGAAGAAAACGTTATTCTGAGTGTCTGGTATGGTAGTGTGATGCTGGTCACCCTGACCCATCACAGATCCCAACTGAGGATCCATCACGTTAAAGGCGTGATGCTAGCTCGCTAAGCAGACTCGGATGTCATGCAGCGTGGGGAATGAAATGAATACTACTGCTGCTGCTACTACTGCTACTACTACTCCTACTACTACTACCACTACTACTACCACTTGCTGCTACTATTGCCGCTACCAAGCTTCCGCTAATATGAATTGTTTTTGTGTTAGCAACCCCGAAAACCTTTGTGCCCACGGCAACTTCGACTAGTGCCAGCATCCAGTATCCGAGCTGTCGGTGACAATCCTTGCAGAACTACCACGAAGTTGATGCCTAACAGATGCGCGCTAACAGAAGGGCGATGAATTAACCTTGCTCCCGGTCAAGAAGGTGGCAGAAAGCTGTCTTGCCAGTAGTGTTAAGAGGAATGCAAGCTGGTGCATTCCGTCCTGTTGCCGAGCGAAGCCCAAAGGAAATGTGATGTTCTTCCGGTGCCACGTTACATGAAGAAGGAGCAAGCTGGCGGTGGCTGGCTCTTGACGTGCCCGAGGGCCAGCTGTGAGGGGCAGATGTCGCTAAAGATTTCAGGTTCATGTCTGATCACCGTAGTGTCGAGACATTCGGTCAGCTGGTGACGAGTACGAGTACAGTAGCCCAGTAGTGCTTGTTGAGCAGAGGTCGCACGGCTGGGAGGCTGTTGAGGCTACGGGTTTACGATTCGCTTGAGCGACGACAAAGGCACTTCGGTGATCCTCGTCGGTGGTCACTCAAGCTGTCGTCGTCGAAGCTCCAAACGTGACACATGTGGGGTCCTGACTCTCCATCCTCTTCTGCGCGGTCGCATGATTGGTATACGTACCGCACTTTAGGGGGAGTCCCAGTGGCCCCAGCGTGCGACAAACTCCAGGTATCTTGGTTCGCGGGTGCTGAAATCCTTCTTGCCCGGCGGTGGCGACGAGGAGACATCGGACGAGGAGGACCTCAGCGTGCGATTTCCGGGACATCGATTTCCTTTTTGGGAAACCGTTTCCTTGTCCTGGGATGTTCTGATGTTCTGAGAGCCTGGGCTGTCAATGCTGAAGAGGACTATGGGTCCGAGGAGGACGAAGAGGAAGTGGCCGAGAAAGACGGCGAGGTCGGGTTTGCAGGGTTTCGTTTCTATTCGTGCATCGGCCTTTTCGCGACTCTTTCCACTCTTTTCGGGTCGACGCGGGTTACGAGATTGGGCAGCCTTACTCAGCCTTGGCTTGGCCTAGTCCGGGACGGAAGCTGTCTGGGTTCAGAAGCTGGGTTCCCTAGGCCCTAAGCACGATGCCTGGCTGTTTTTCGTGTTTTTCTTTAATGGAAGAGGCAGTCACGAGGCTAATGATTGTGAGCATGCTATGCTTAATGCAAGCAAGGTTTTGTAGCAGCCCGGTATCGTGCGGCATGGAAGGGAGGTGTTGCATGTGGACATGCGTGCGACTACTCATCCCCCGCAGGACGTAGGATTGAGGTCGACCTCAGTTCTGAAGTTTCGGAGTTCAGAACCTTCTATGCCAAGAGCCCGCAGCTCCAGAGCCCTGAACCCCAATCCCACATGTTGCAGGCCAGGGAAGATGCAGAGTCAGGGTGCCGCAGCTGCTCTACAGAGTGTCGAAAGGGTTGTGTTCAGGCGTCCGCTAATTTTTCCTCCGTGGCTGTAATCCCTGTGCCTTGTGGTCACCGCGGTCTTCGGTTTTCGTCGGCCCTTTCGCTGTTCCTGTCCGGTGGTCCTTTGGTCACCGGAACAAGACGTTGGTAGCTTTAATCGCCAATCGATGCATCGAGGCCTCCAAAGGAGGCAACTTCGCGAAATCGAGCGGGCGGAACACTTTAGAATTGTAATCGCCGCACAACAAGAGCCTGCCAGATGCAACTCCCCAGCAGTTCGCCGCCCGGCGAGAGCTCGGCACTTTTCACCATGAGGTATGACCCGGCCGGAAGAAACATTGTCGTTGTCAAAAGCTTGCTGTCGTAGTCAGTTTCTCAGACATGCCAGCAATTGGAGTTCTCTGCCTCTCCGTGAGTGGACCGCATGTACGCTTCTGTATTCAGGTCCTGTCGGGTGGTTTGGTGTCTCGGAGCACGCGCTTTGGGCACAGAGACGCAGACAACCCAGACCTAGAACACGTGAACGCTTGCGTGGCCAGACCCTCGAGGAAGACCAGACAGACCCTGAAAGCTAAGCCCCAAGAGACACCGCAAAGCTCGAATACAGATACGCCTGTAGTCTCTAACCCGAAGCGTGCTCATTAATTCTTCAGGAGTCTCGCCCCGTTGTTGGCCTGCGGAAAGGCTTGGGCATGGGCCCGTGGGTTAGGGTTTAAGGAGTTTTGGAGAGATCCTTTCCAGGGTTCTTGTTCTGGGACTCTTTCTTCTTTTTGTTAGTAGTTATCTTGGCCTTGTGTAGTGATAGGGTGCATCTCGTCGCGAGTCGTAACGACAAGACGACTTTAGGCTCAGTTTTGTTGTACACGTGTTCCATCCTGGTAGTCTGCCTCACCATCCCTGATCACACTGCAGCCTCCACAAAAAGCGTGCCTGGACACGAGTTCGGACACAACGAGGAAACATTCAACCCAAGTCGGAGCTGCACGGTAACTACGGGCTTGTAGTCGTATCTCCGCACTAGTACTGTAAACGAAAACAGTGTAGGCATCGGAGCTTTGGATTCACACGCCGCCAGCCAGCGCGGATGTGATATGCCAGAATTATATGCTGTCATCATCATCATCATCATCGTCATACCCATCATGAGCTGACGATGATCACCACCATCATCATCACCATCATCACCATCATCATCACCATCACTTGGACTCTGGCGTAGCAGTGGTAGTGGTGGTGCTGATGGTTGGACGTTAGGGGTGGTCTTGTCGTTGTCGTCGTCTTAGGTGCGATGCGATGCGTCTTGTCTGTCGTCGTGGAGGTACCAGTGGTAGCACTCCTTCCATTGTACAACCCTTACGACGGCGGCTTTACCCGGGCCAAGAAAAGGACATTGGCAGCAACAGAAGAAAAAGTATTGGTTGTTTGTCCAGGCAGAGGTTGTGGACGTGGGGGAGCTGGCCGTGGAGGAGTTGGCCGGTGCAGGCTCAATTCAGGTTTTGAGTCCGCTGCTCGGGGTAGTATGTTTCTGCAATGTCAAACCACGTCAAGAGCACCAAGTCTTTGAGACCCAGAGCCATTGCAGGCCGGCAGCGAGTTGAAGGGCTGCTCCAAACATTGGACAATCGCCTCCAACCGCAGGTGCAGGGGCTCACTTTGATTGTCATCACGACTATAGTCTGTCCCGTTGCTCTTGTTGGTGTTGCTCCTTCGATCACTTGTGTTAGTTTTGTCATGCTTTGTCGAAACATCCTTACCATCCTCTGTGTCATGGTAGATAGTCGTCGTCACTACCTTGCCCCGCGAGTAAAAACGCAGATGTTGCAAGCACTCGGTTCTTGCTCATGCTTGTCTTTGCAGTATTCGTAACAGTACATGTCGAGTGCTTGGGCTAGAATTAGGAGTATCAAACATACTCTTGCCTTTTCGCTGGCGTTTCTGCCATTGAGATTGCTGCTGTTTTCGCTACTGCTGCCGATCTTGACGATGTTAAGGGCATCGGCTAAGTGGACTGGGGTCGAGGTATGGCACAAGTCGCATGAGCTTCGCCAGGCACAGGCGTTGATGAAGGTTCTGGAAAACCCGAAGGTGTCCGACATGTTGAAGGACCTTTTAGTTTTATGGCTGCTCAGCAGGACATTTCTGTCATAGAGACAGTGGTGCGGCTGGCAAAGCTTGAAACTGAAATGCGGAAGCTTTCGCAAGACTGGCCGTGCTGTGTCTCTGAGGTGTGGACCCATGTTCTCTGTCGTCCGTTTTTGTGTGTACTGTGTACGAGGATAACAGCATGGGGGCGCAGAAGCTGAAGGAGAGCTTGAAGACTGTCGCAGGTACCTGGTCATGGGTGGAAGATCACTGAAACAACAAAGCGACATCAACACTTATGTCGAACCAGTGCTTGAAGAGGGACTTGCTCTTTTGTTTTGGGGTTTTGGGTGCCTTTTTTTTGTAAACACTCTCGAAGACCGACCCACGGGTCGATCAGGGTTGCCCCGCCCAGGTCGCCAACTTTCGTGCCCCGAGACTCTGTGGATTACCAATACTCATACATAATACTCATATTCATACTAATATTCATACGAACATTAATTCTAATATTAGTACTAGTACTAAGAATCAATAGAGCCTCATGCCGAAGCAAACACCCGAAAGCATAGTATCATCACTCTCTAAACCATGGAGGCTAGTTAGCATTTATGACGCTGGAAACAGGGTCACATTTCGTGAGCAGAAGCAGAAGCAGGAATAGTAGTGAGATGAGATGCAGATACAGCGTCGCGGAGTCCAGTCTGCGACGACAGTGACGACAGTTATGCCAGTTCCGATGAAAAAACCTGAGTTATAACAGCGCTGCGCAGAAGAAAACGGCAAAGGAGCACCCATCGAGCAAACAGACGTGCAGACAGGAATACAGGTTACAAGAACTCAGTACGACTGTCGGCAGGAGCAACAATAGTGACATTCAGAACAAGTAAGTTTCCTGACTCGCACCCCATGCCAAAGCCCTTAACTCCAACCCTCCCCATGGGGAAAGTTGTGTCGCCTAGTAATGGTGTCAACTGACAGCTGGTTCTAGCAAGGCTTGAAGTCCTCCTGCTCCGGCAAGAAGTTCGAGCAGGTGGGCTTGATTTCCATGGTGTTGTGAGTTAGACGGAAAGCGGGTGACCCTGGGGCTTAGTGTGCGTAGGGTTTACAGTAGTGGCAGAAGCTGAAGAGATGCGGATATGGTTAAAAGTTCCTGGTTTGGCGTTGGGGCCTTCGGGTTGTTCAATTATTGTCGGATGATCTTGGGTCGGAAGTTCGCCAAGCGTGCAATCGGAGCTGAGATTTCGGTACAGTTGAGCATGTGACAGTCACGGTCGATGCTCAAGGCTGATGGACTATGCCAGAGTACGTGCAAGAACTGGGAATCGGAGCATCGTAGCTGAGTATGTCGGCATGTTCAGGCCTTCGAGAAGTTCCAGGCGGTACTGCAGCAGCAGCAGGTGGAGGATGGCTCGGTGCAGGGTAACTTGTGTATATGTCCAGAATGATGGGTTCGGATGTCCAGGATCACCTGTTCCATGGTTCGCAGTTGATCGCATCACCATCTGTAGTAGTGTCAGCATCGCAGCATGCATGGTCTTTGATCAACATCACCATCATCATCATTATCATAATCACCGCCATCGTCATCATGATCTTCATCCTCATCCTCATCCGTCATCACCATCACCATTATCATCGTCGTCATCATCAGCACCGTTATCATCGTCGTCATCACCATTCATCTTCATATCCATCCTCATCTTGATCCTCATCTTCATCATCTTCATCACTTTCGTCACTATATACATCATTCATCACTCATCATACACCATTCACATTCATCTTCCATCTTTCATCATCCACCATTCATCATTCCTCACCTTCATCATCATCATCATCATAATCATCATGATCATCATCATCATCATCATAAGCATCACTCGCTCTTCACCATCACAACAATCGTTATCATCATCGTCATCATCATAATCACCATCATTATCATAGTCACTGCTGTATGCTGACAAATAGTCTCACCCTCTGTTTCTCTTACGTACTTGTGTTAGAAAGGGGTTCCAGGCTGACTCTGCTTTGCCATAAGTCCGATTCTCAACAACGAAGGTGGGAATGGCACACGCAGCATGAGCAGCAGGAGCACTGCACGTGCAGGTACAGGTGCCAGCCAAGGCGCCAAGGAAGGGTAATCTACAAACCACGCACCACACTGTCTCTCTGTGGATGCGTATCGGTAACCCCAACCCTAGACCCCTGGACATGGCCTGATGATCATCACAAGAAAGATGCCGAAGTCTAAACCTCACACCTCCGTTGCAGCCTCCGCGATGAAGGACACTGGCAAAGCTTTGACAGCCTGCGTAATGAGGCAGGCACACGTGCTGCTGCAGTCACCAGTCGGCTTTGTATAGCATGCTCAAAGCACCCCAAAGCCCTTGAACCCACAGCCTGAAGCTGTCAAAACCCCAGTGCCAGGCTCGCAGATGCACGCTTCAAGGCACACACTGGCTGCACGGCTGAAAAGACTTCAGGGGGTTTCGGGGCTTCGGGCCTCGAGTGCAAGGTTTGAATCTGAGCATCCAGGAGGGCTCTGGGCGTGGGACAATTCAGGGCTTGGGTTTCGGAGGTTCAGGGCAAGGTTTCTGGCCAGGAGCAGGTGGCTTTTGCGGTCCAGCAGATCTCAGGAGCCTGATGGGGCTGACTTATCAACTTATCAACCCAGGTAGTCAAAATTCATCAAGCTGAAGTACAGGGCTGCAGCCCAAACCCGGACCCGAAAAGGTCACAGTTCGCTCCGCACCTAAAGCCACCTGGATTCTGCCAGCCTTCAAGACGGGGACGTGGATTCATAGCCGAATCGGTACTTGCAGCGGAACACTACAAACAATAACGAGCCGGCTGGGGATTGGATGTCCATACTTTGGTTCAGGCCCAAGGTTCAGTTTGCTCCGGGGAAGGGTTCGTCGTGGTCATCTGTTGCAGGGAGTCCCAGATTCGGAAAGCTGCATTTTGCGCGTCAGAGGGGCGAAGAAGTCCAAGACGACTCGGTTCTGCTGTGCCAAGCTGAGGCTATTCCTCTGGCCAGGAGCCCAGTCCAGTTTCTGTTTGCTGCACTAGTTGGAAGGGAGCCCCCGAACCCTGCACCGTTCGCAATAAATTCGAAAAGAGACCTGAAGAGGTTTGCTATCAAGCTGCGTGCTTCCCAAGCTCGAGGTAGGACGAGGTCCTAACAACGCCTCAACCTTCAATCTAGTTTCTCCGTCCAGCGCCATCTGCCAGAAGATCATGCCCGAAACTTCACCCGCTTCAACCCTCCAAACCTTCGGTCAGCCGCCAGATCATCTCGAGGCGAGCTCCTGGGATTCCTCAAGATCTCGCCGAAGCAGATGGCCCGTGATACTCGCGAGCTGGAGGACTCCTGTACTACTGTGAAGCATGCAAGATGCGTGGGATAGAGGACTGATGGTAAGCTCATTGAAGCGATAGGAATACAGGCTCAGCTGTTTTGTGCGCTCCTTCAGCAAGATAGCTGATGCTCATGATGCTGGTGTTGCCCGGCGTTCCCGGCCAAGTTAGGCCAAGACAACGGAGCCCATGCGGTGTTTTGGGCTTTCCCGACCAAGTCGGGCCGTTTTCCGCTCCATTTCCAAGTCTGGGCAAGACAAGTGCAGCTGTCCGTACATGATGCTTCAGCTTCATCAGCTTCATAGAAGGCCACGGGCCACAGGGGTTAAACGCAATGAGATGATTGGGCTGTAATAAGCAGTGTCCTTTGTTTGGCACCTTTATTTTTTTGATTTTTTTCTGGCCGATCTTGTTTTTGAGGGATCCGCAAATGCACCAGCTTTTAGGTGTGAGGCCATTGAAGCCTGTCACTTCGCTTAGTTTGGATAGGCAGCTTGATTTATCAGGAGCCCAATACAAAATACGTAGTCTTTGAATTTGGAGTTCCCGCAATCTGCGGGATCGAATTTGAAGCCATCTGCTATAAAGAAGAAGGATCGTAGAAAGAAGCCTCACCCCCTCCACATCCCCTGGCGAAGCCGCAGTTGATCTTTGCAAGGTCCGAATCTTCCAAGAAGTCTAAGCCTAAGATCCTCCAACGAGGGAATGTGCGACGCTCCAAGAGAGTTCGATGCAGGACATTGCCAAATTCCTGGACAAGCTCCAGGAGACCGTGAACAAGAACAACTGGGACGTCACACGGCCTGCAATGGAGTTCCCCGGAAAGTCAGCTCCGCAACGTCTTGAAACCTCGTCGCTGGCTCAGAAGTAGCCGCGAAGAGCACTCCAGGGCGAGGACATTATTGGTCACCAGTTCGAAGTCTTCCTCACGGGACGGTTCAGGCGTTTAGCGGCCCGATGCTCTTCGGTCTATATCCTGAGGAGGTCATCGACAACTTCCTGTGCCTGTACGACATGCAGCAAAGGCTTCTTGGGGTGAATCTCTGGAGCTTCCTGGTGCCTTTCCGGACTCCGCATGAGAAAGAGCTCTGTCTTGCAGCTCCTTAGTTTGCCTTTGTCGACAGCTCCCGAACGCCGAAAGCTTCAGGCTGAGGGGCCAGCGCAGCCGGCAAGTCTTCTCGGAGACGCCTGGCCAAAGGGGTCGCAGCCGTAGTTTGGTGTCCTTGGCTTGGTTGCCTCGAAGGTGCGTTGTGGGGGCGGATGTGCCTTTCTCATTTCGTATGCTTGCTTTGTGGGGGTGACACTTTAGCGGGGTTATAGAGGGAGCTCCTGAGGTCCTAGAGAATGGACCAGGCCATATGATGTGTTTGAAGACTCGAGTTTTCGCTTCCTACAGATTGTCCGGCATTGACCGAAACCTCAAGCCCCTCAAACGACACACAACTGACACCCCAACACTCCGAGTCAGGATGGAAGCGAGTTTCAAAATCCACGGATGAAAGTTCAGGGCCAAACCTTCGTTTTCCAGCCTGAACTCAGTGAGCTCTGACATGCAGAAATCCGAGCCGATGATTCCCGAGTCCACCATCAACATACAAAGCCACCCCGGAATCCCGAACCCTGAACCAGTTAAGTTCTCGAGCAAAGGATCTGGAAGAACGAGGAGTTGCGACGGAGTGTTGGGGCGACATGGCTAAGAACATCTTTCTTCAGGGCCACTTGAGGCTTAGATCAGATGCTCAGGGGTTTGCGGCTTGCAGATCTACAGATTTAGCGTTTCAGGGTTAGACACAATCCCTCAATCCTATATGGAACGCAAACCTGATGTTGACTGGATTTAAGGTTTCTGGGCTTTCATGTCTCAGGTGGATGTTGTGCACAGTTTTTCTGTTGCTTCTCCAGTGTTCGGAGGGTCATGCCGGGCAACAACAGTCTCAGCGCAGGAAAACTTTGCTTGTTGGAGTTGCCTCATGCTGCTAGCAAGGTCTCCTGCTCTCACCATGTGGTCCGTGTGAGAAAAGTTGTGCGAGTCTGTCTTGTGGTGCAGACTCTACAGCCACAGGAGCTCCGTATAGAAACCGGGGCAGCTTTGTTTTCCCGTCATTTGCGGCTAGCCTGTTCTCGGAGTTAATTTAATGACACGTTGACCCTCGAGACTCTCAAAGCTTGGAGAGATGCTCTTTGCTTTGGCAATGTTGAGATGTGGGAAATTGATTTGAACTTCCTGAACGAAAGTACGCTCGTAAGCGGGGAGATATCGAGAAGCGGGGTGGCATCGAAATACCCGAGCCGTTGCTGCCTCGTTTTGTGCTTCGACTTTGTCGGCGGTCAGGTTGGCAAGGCCT
The DNA here is from genome assembly GCA_905221615.1 of Symbiodinium sp. CCMP2592. NCBI lineage: Eukaryota > Dinophyceae > Suessiales > Symbiodiniaceae > Symbiodinium > Symbiodinium sp. CCMP2592. The sequence goes on along the minus strand of CAJNDT010002179.1, from coordinate 231,863 downwards.
TCCAAGAAGTGTGACTCAATAGCAATCAGTTGAGGGATTCCAAGCGGGTCATTGTCCAGGGAAGTGTCCTGACGATTCAGGCAGACAGAAACTCCTGCATTGTGAGACTCCTATCTGGGATGTCCGGTTGCCCTTTAGCTTGCGGCATCGAATCTTTCCTGAACAGGTTTGCAGCGCCAGTTGTAATTCCAGCAAGCCGCCCTTTGCTTAAACACATGGTGCCAATTTCCGAGCTTGTCCTCTGCTCCCCATCCGCTACTTTGATTATGTTGTTGCCAACTCGAGCTTTGAAACTGCAGCTGAGAGATTCAATGCCCATATCGTTCTTGACACTGCGTTTTCAAGTCTAGAAGCTTGCATCCAATGTTAGCTTCTCGTTGATCGCCTCGAAGAGCTTCCAGAAGCAACGGCAGTTTTAATATTTCCGGGGCAAAGACCTGCAAGACCCGAGGATTTGTGGAGTTGTGGTCTCAGAGCCATATGAGCGTAGCACCCAGGGAATGCCGGGACATGCCCCCGAACTTCGTTCTCCGGGAAGTCAAGAACGCGGCGGGGCCCTGCAGGAGTTGTCAGCTATCGACAGTCATGGTGATCGCAATGATGAAGGGGAAATTATGGTAGCGACAATCGCAACGAATGCGAAACATGTTTATGAACACTGGTAGATATGATGGGATAAGTGCAACTCTAGGACTTCGGATCTCGTAGGCTTCCGAGGTGTCGCTTCAGGGGTTGACGTCTGCGAAGTGGCGCAATATCCGGGATGATCGCGCTTGAGGAGTGAAGGTTCAATTGATGCCTCAGTTTTGGAGCCCAGGGGTCGACCCAGTTGTTGATGAGGGATCGAAGAGGAAGGCCGCACAGCAGAGTTGGCAGCAGCTGTATTCAGCATCATGATGTACTGTAGGTGTTGGCCGAAGCCAACGAAAGAGCGGCTCATAGACCCCCTAAATCCAGGGAAACTGTGAGCCCCGAAAACTGCACCCTGTATGCTTTATCCTGCAGTCCTAAAGCCCCTAAAGTCGCCAGGTGATGGTCGTCAAGAAGAATGCCGTGACTTGGAGGCAGCCCCTGGTCTCGGAGATGGCGGCCATTGAACTTACCAAGACTCGTCAAGCAAACTTCTTCGCCTTCCTGATCTCCGCGATTTCAGGCCCGGCCCCTGCAAGAGCTGGTCTTGCTTTTCCTTCAGGTCATGCTTGTTTGGCTACTTGCTTTGGACTTTTACCTGTTTCTCGTAAACAGGGAGGCTCTCAGCGCCTCAGCGGCTCTGTCGCTCTGTGTCCTGCGTTGCCTACGTAACTCGACGCCACCCCTTAGGAAAGATGCTGCTCACGAGGACTCAGAAGCAATCGGAGTGTTGCTAAAGCTTCTATTACTACTGTTACTAGTACTACTAGTACTACTAGTACTACTAGTACTACTAGTACTACTAGTACTACTAGTACTACTAGTACTACTAGTACTACTAGTACTACTAGTACTACTAGTACTACTAGTGCTACTAGTAGTACTGGTACTACCACTACTAGTACTTACTTCTAGTACCGCTGCTACTATTACTACGACTATAGCTACTACTACCACCAGTACTCCTAATACTATTATTACGACGAACGAATACGACTACGACTACGACTGACGACGAAGACGACGACCTAGTCTTACTACTACTGCTGCTGCTGCTACTACTACTACTACTACTCCTGCTGCAGCTACTACTACTACTACTACTACTACTACTACTGCTGCTACTACTCCTCCTCCTCCTCCTGCTGCTGCTGCTGCCGTTACTGCTACTGTTAGTGCCACTATGACTGCTACTATTTCTGCTACTGCTACTGCTACGACGACTTGAGCTATGGTACTTAAGATAAGAACGGCAACACAACCCTTGACCGGCAGGTTTCTTCATGTTCCTCGCGACCTTCTTTTCCGGCCTTGCTTTGGATGCCGTCCGAGCCGATGACATGCATATTCCTCTTCTGTCCTTCTTCGCGCAGAACTCATCTGCCGTCCACCCGTGAGTCCGTACAGAGCGCCGGTCTTTGATTTTCCGGCTTTTTTTCCGCTGCCCAGCCGACTGTGAGACCTTGTGGGTGTTCGTGCCATCAAGTCATAAATCTTCGAAACCCTGAAGCCTTCTTGTCTTAGAAAGAGCAAGCGCCGCTCCCGTCATGTATATTACAGAAGCTCGAATGCCCTTCGTAGCCGCGAGCGGCTCGCAGTCGGAGACACTCGCACAGTGCGAAGTGAATAGGCCAGCCGTGGCTGCAGTCAGTTTTGCTGTCAAATAACGTACGTACATGTTTGTATCTAAGCCCTCATTGAATTGCCTGAATCATGCTGCTACCTTCTGCACCGTTATAGTTATGGTTGTTATTTCAGCTTGCATGTGACTGCTGCAATCACCGAAACGGTAGGTAGGTTCTTTGAGGGGAATGGTATGTCAGATCTAGCGAACAGTCAAGATGGGCTTATGCTTTCTCGAACGCAGAAGCGGCCGTAGCGTCCGTCAATGTTCTCTGGCGCTCCAGAGGAGCTGTCAGAGGGGCCCAAGCCACGCAAACATAGGCATCTTCCCAGCGAGATATCTGGGTGTACCCTAAAGGCAGGATCTTTGTCTCCGTGTCCTTGCGAGCTCCTACACTCTACACGCCGCACAAGCAGAAAGCTCAGCAGGCGAAGCTTTACAGGAAGCCTCTGACGCTCGGAGGGCTCCCGGATGCTTCGAACGAAGTATCTCATGGCCCGAAGGACAGGTGGTGAATATCTTTAGGGGGTTCAGGATAGTGCCGGAATCCCATCAGATGCCCTTAGCCATTACGATGTTGTAAGTAGTATGATCGTGATGAGCGGCATCGATGGTGTGATGGTGACGCAAGAGGTAGCGATGGTTTTTCTATGATGCGATGATCCCCGTGGGATTCACAAAGAGCCTTCCCTTCGCTGGGTTTGAACTCAAATTTTGAGCTTCAGACAGTTTAAGCACCGGCACTGTGCGGGTCGTGGTCAATCAGAGAACTAGAGTTCGCAGTGTCATGGGTGCTTGGGGTTTGAATCACGGGAGGAAGGTCGAATGCAATTTAATGCAAGATGCATTCTACAACGAGGATTCGTCAAATAGCAACAAAACGAGACTTAACTTCATTGATGACTTCGGGCCACTTCCGGCCTTCCAAGCTGTTTTCCGTGAATTGGGAGTTTCAATAGCAGTGGAGGTCCCGACTTGGATAGGCCGAAGCTCAAAAGCCTGTCTCAGACAAGGCCCCAAAGCAGGCCTCGGGACAACAGCCGGGATCCCCAGTCCATGGAAACTTCCAAGACGCGCACACCTGCTTGAAGCAGTCTTCGCCGGCAGACCAAGGTGGAAATGGCGCAGGCAAAATTTGGTGCTTCGAGGGAGGTTAAGGACTCACTAGGTTTCGGACTCAATCTCTGAAGTTGTTGTTCGGTCTCCGCAAGCCGAAACCATGGCTTCGTGTAATGTCTAGAAGCATGGGACGCCAAGTTTCCTAGTCCTGGAAGCTACTGCCTTATACCTGATATCCAGGGCAGTATTTCTAGCTTGCCGTTTGCGCTATTCCTGTTATGCTTGCCAACCTCGTTGTTCTGCCTTTGTCTCAGTGATGACCTGTCGTGACATTTTGGAAGAGGCGGTACCCATGACTCAGTGACTGAGATGCTGTACCCTACTGCTTCTCAGCAGCAAAGCACATATGCCGGTTTCATTTTGCGCGTCGTGCACAACCGGAGTCAGTGGCAGCTCGCAAAAACTAGAAAAGACACGAACAGTCGAAAAAACAAGAACAGCGCACAAACCACAAACAAACACGAACAACTCTAACCAAACGCAAAATTTCTTTTACTGTTTACAGTTACCTTCTACTATCACTACTACTACTACTACTACTACTACTACTACTACTACTACTACTACTACTACTACTACTACTACTACTACTTCTACTACTACCACTACTACTACTACTACTACTACTACTACTATTATTACTATTGCTCATTGCTTTTGTTGTTCCTGTTACTTTTATTTCTACAGCTTTATCGCGTTTCTTTGTGTTTTTTTGCGCGCACCTCTGGGCCTCCGCTTAGCTGAGACCCACAAAGCATATCCGCACTAAGTAGTAGTAGTAGTAGTAGTAGTAGTAGGAGGAGGAGGAGGAGGAGGAGGTGGAGGAGGAGGAGGACTTGGAGGAGTAGTAGGAGTGAGGAGGATCGATAGGAGCAACATCTGCAGCAAAGGTTGCGATTGCCATACCTGCAATGGTACCGACATGTGCACATATTGTAGCCCCGAATTTTCCGAGAGCACCGACACTGATACAAGTTCTACCAGGGTTAGTAAGGAAAAAGATGACAAGAGCAAATGCAATCTCCAGACCCATGCAGAATGGTTGTTGTTGCCAGGAATGACACAAGGCAATAAGAGGCTTACCAGTAGTCGTGAACGCTAACTGACTGCGTGAAGGATGAACCATCACGCCAATAACAGCCGTAGCCGCAGAAGCAGAAGCAACACCACGACGACGCTTAGAACAGCAACCGTTCAAGCTGTAGTCTCTTGTTGAAGGCAGACTGTGCTGTGCCTCGAGGTAGCCGGCTGAGGGAAATAAGGCGGAGTTTTCAGCACCTCTAGCCATGTGCAGCAGCAAACTCCTAGTTTCTTCATGTCTCCGCAAGGATATGTTGGAGGTTTGCGGCGCAACTCGCCTTACACGAGCTGTGTCTGGCGTGCGATGCATTGGTGCCACTTCACAAGGTAAGTTTGCAAAGGCGGTTGCTTAAAACTGATGGTTTGCAGCGCCTCGGCACCATGGAATCGGACGAGGCTGGCTTCGGACCAGCAGAGAGTCTTCAATGGCGTCAAGATTCTGTTGTTGTGTAGTGTTCGGGGACTGTTAGAATGAACGACTCCAAAGCTGGAGAGCACCAGTGGAATAGCCACGGGGCCATGAGGAGGTTCCGATCTCTTGTCTTTGCTCTCTGAATGGTCTTCCTGGGTGGTCTTCTAAGTGAGTCTGTTCACGCAGGATCTTCGGGCATTCCATTGCTGCGTGGCCTCTCGGGTCACAGAATCCAAGCAAGCATAGCACCCTCGTTTGAGACCCGGAAACTGAGTCCCAAATCGTGACCCGTAGATAAGGGCCCTAGTAGTCTCAAGAACTCCACAGTGCTCACCATGACACCTTCAGCATCTTACATGCATGCCGGTATGTATTGTTTTTGTATCTCAGAAACTGATGTCATCAAGATATGTGTCCAGTGCAGTCACCAGCTCACATGTGTAGACAGGTAGACAGATAGACAGATTGACCGATAGACAAATAGGCAGGTAGATAGAGAGACAGAGAGTCAGATGGATAGCCAGATAGACAGAGAGAGAGAGAGTGAGAGTGAGAGTGATAGACGCCGCACGTATCAGTCACGATCTAGAACAGGCCTTGGCTCGCCGGCTGCAAAGAGAGGAGGCCGGGCGTCTGACCGTCAGGTGGGCAAAGCGCGCCCCCCAGATTTGAAAGGGCCCAGGGTTCCGAGCGTTGGCCTAGGACGTGACATGACCTGACGGACAGCTTTGATGGATTCGTAGCGCAGGTCTAAGGGATGGGCCCCTAAAGTCTGTTTGACCAGCAATCATACTACTTAGTAAATATTTCTTGTTGCTGAGATACTTATGCAACGAGATGTAGACGCTTGATATACAACGTCAGGTCCAAGGTCGGGAAAAGCTCCACGCAGAATCCAACAATGCGAGCACTTCATAGTGAGTGCGATCCTAATTTCAATCATGGTAGCAGTAGCAACGAGCAAAGAGGGAAGACACACACTCTCACACACATACAGACTACATTTTTTTGTATATATATATATACATATATATATATATATATGCTACCCCCCCCCTCAAAGATCTATGTTTTTTGCTCGTTGCAGTGCGTTTACGCAAAGCAACAACAGTTACAGTAGCGCGAAAGCACCACTGAAACCTATTCTAAAACAGCTTACCCGAAACCCCCCTGCAACCTAATCTAGAACAGTTAGCCCGAAAGCCTTCCTGAAACCCAATCTGAAACAGTTAACCCGAAAGCCCTCTTGAAAGCTACACCCCCAGCAACAAGCCTTTAACAGCATCCACGGGGGCTGTCTGTGTAGGAACTTGTGCTGCGGGGTTTCTTTGTTCAAGCATGATTAAAGCCAACGATGCTTAGGATGCTGGGGGTCAACCCCACTTACAACCTGAAGTCCTGTACTGGAAGCCCTTTAATACATTCACAGATACCACAATGTGGCGTTTATTTTTGTTGAAAGAAAACAACTGAAGCGTGAGATAAAGGCGTGTTTTATTTCAACTAAACTTTATACACCACATGAACAACAACACCCATTGACAAGCTACTGCATTAAACGGCAGGGAAAAGAGAAGCAACATTAATTTTTTATCAATACAAGGTATATAAGGGTACATGCGTTTATTGTTGTTTACGATTGTTTGTTTTGCCTGTTCCCCTTACCTTTAGTTCCTAGTTACTTGTCTACCTTTCCGAGGGGAAGGTTTCAAGCTGAAAAAGAAGTAAACAAGGTAAGAAAGAAAAAGGAAACACAAGACAAAGGAAGTGAGTGCACTGAGAGAAGTGCAGACTTTGGTGTTCTCGATGTTTTGTCCTTTTCCCTTCGAACTCCTTCCTGTATGCTTTCATGCAATTGGATTCATTCCGTTCATTTTGTTCTCTCCGTTTATTGCATTACATTCAGCGAAGTGAAGGATGAACGAAGCGCCACAAGCACAGTTTAATGGATCGGGACAAGACAGCTTTATGCTACATTTCACTACTTTTGCTTGAGCCTTTTGGCTTGGTTTGTTGTTGATTTGGTTTATTGGGTGTTTTAAAGTGCTTCATTCCATTCCGCTACAGAGCCCTAATAGCACAAAGGGAAAAAGAACAAACCAAGATATGACGTGAGTAATTTGGGTTCTTTTGACTTAGTAGAAGATAAAGAAAGAAGCGACATGCAATGAATGCATGCTTCTATAGAGGTAAGACAGCGCGAATATCACGGAATTCCTAGTTGTTACACAGTTATAGCTGGAGCACCTGATGTTGATTCCGTTGCCTTTGTCTGCTGTCGGAAAATCAGGAAGGAGCCGAAGAAGGAACAACAACAACGACAACAAAAGCATACAGGCAAAGGACACAACATCAGAAGGCAACGGCTAGTGGGGTAACGTAAAGTGCGTGTTTGGGCTTTTGCTTCGTCTAGCTCAATCAAAGCACACATGCTTTGTTTTTGATTAAATACACGTGCAAGAGAACCAGAACCCACCACACATAACATTCACCTCATTCTTAATCTCGCCGTCACCTCTCTGTCTTCATGTCGCTGACACCAGAACGAGAAGGTAATATAGAGTGAAGCGAACCAAGAGATGCTGTGTGTTTCCTTTCGCTTCTGTTTAGTTTCAATTGATTACAAAAGAATGCTGTGGAAGCGTGAATTAAATCAAACACAGCATGAAAGAAGCCAAATAAACACACACACACACAAACACACGTCTCTTCCATTCGTTCTTGTGTTGCGTGTTGAGTTCAACCTAGCAGGCTTCCATTCACTTCATTCATGTCATTGTCTTGGTTGCAGCCAACTGAGCTTAAACACAAGAACCACAACTAACTTCTCAGACATCTGCCACTCGTGTCTCAGCGGCTAGCGTGGCAGAAGGTCAGTTCAACGAAAAGAAGCGCAAATAAAGTGCACGGCTTCTTCTTCGGCAAATTTGGCCTTATGTGGAGGCTATATTGAATTTCAATATGGCGGATCCAAGATCCAACATGGCACGGGACTCCTGGGAGAAATCTTGGATTCAGGGATGGCCATATTGAAATATTGAGGCCATATTGAATTTCAATGTGGATCCAAGATCCAAGATCCAAGATTGCGCGGGACTCCTGGAAGGAATCTTGGATTCAGGGACGGCCATATTGAAATATTGAGGCTGCATTGAATTTCAATATGACGGACCCAAGATCCGTGATCCAAGATTCCCGCTCAAGAGCCCTGGGGAATCTTGGATCTTGGATCTTGGATCCGCCATATTGAAACTCAATGCGGCCAGCCTCGGGGCCATATTGAAATATTGGGCCACATTGGGTTTCAATATGGTCGGTCTGTGCCGTCATGAGGTGCTGATCTGAGCTACATGAGTGGAAGGGGGGGTATGAGCGGTCATGAGGGATCGACCGTGAGTGGAAGGATGGTCAGGAGGAGATGATTGTGAGTGGAAAAAGCTGAAAACAGAGTAAATACATAGATCTTTGGGGGGGGGGGGGTACCATATATATATATATATATATATATGATATATATGATATATATGATATATATGATATATATGATATATATGATATATATATATATAGGTATGATATATATATATATATATATATATATATATATATACACACACATACATACATATGATATAGATATAGATATAGATATAGATATAGATATAGATATATATACAGATACAGATTTAGATAGAAACAAGAGCATTCAAGTTGAGAGCCCGCTATTGGATCCCATGATTGGCGTAGATGTTCATCCCATCAAGCAAAACTGGCCTGTAAAGCTGGTGCAGTAATATCAGGGTGACGGGAACTCCCCAGATCAGTGCTGTCCTGGTTTTCGCCATTCTCAGCAGAGTGATGATTGTCACTGTTGTGCTTTTCGCATTTCCCTATGCCCCCACTATCGCCTTGCATCAAGACCGAACCCCGGCAAACCGCAGCCGCCAACTCGAAAACTGATGCCAGAGCCACATCCTTGGTTCTTTGCCCTCAGCTCTGTGCAGGAAGTTGCCCTGGGAGAAGGAGGTATTCTGCGATGTTTGTCTTGATCGCCGAGTCATTCTTTTGCATGGCCTAGTTTAGTGCTAAGTATGGACAAACTAGTTTGTTGAGGGCAGCAGTCTGATCATGCGGGGCTCGTTCCACGGCAGGGCTTGTTCATTGCGGCAAGTCAGTCTTTATGCGAGTGCCATAAGCGGACCTCCAATTTCGAGCAACCCTAGCTGGATTCAGGCAGCTAGCACTTGCGATCTTGAACGGGTTGACAAGACATAGTCGTACCCTATCGTGCTGTGATGATGGAGGAACCATAGTGCCATGGAAAATTTGGTTTGCAAGACGTGATGCCTCACCTATCGCCGCAGCTGTTGCTTACTTTCGAGGCATAAGCAAGCCACGGCAACCCATTGCCAACTTCATATCGCACGAGCTGCAACCCCAGAAGAGCCTGCAACCTCGCCAACCGCAAGAGAGGAAATTCGACATCAGAACCAGAAGTCAAGGTCCCGAAACCTTCGTCTAAGACCCCACAAGTTCTGCAAACGACCCAGCTGTTAACCTCTGGAGGAGACGTCGTTTTGGGGCTTCTTAACGCCCCCAGCCTCCCCTACCGGCTCCCATGCGGCCCAGCCAGCCGTCCAGCAATCGGGTCGCGGTGACCATCCAGCAGGTGCCGCAGTGGCTGGGCTCTGGACAGAAGCAAGTTCCAATGTCTTGGGCGCCTGAAACGAGGATTCTGATGTCCGGGGTCTGGACTACTTCGGCCCTGGGATGCGGCAAGGTTTTTCAAGAGCCCTAGCAGCCCGAGCAAGAAGACGTCAGCCAGAAAGCCTCGAAAGAATCACGCTGAACACTCCGCATCTCGCAGCCCCCAGAGCCTGAGACCTTGAGCTCTCAGCTCGCATCAGATAGATGCGAAGCCCTCCAAGCTTCAGACATCCTAAAGTTCTCAGCCATTAAACCAGAAGCCGGAAACCCTTGAGCAATGAACCGCAGGCTCTTGATCCTTCAACCCTAACCAACCCCTCAACTCCTTAGCGCTTGAAGCTTCAGTAACCCTGTGTAGACTATGCTATACAGTGCGATGCAGGCTAGACGAAACTATCCTCTACCCTACCCCACTTGGCAAAACCATACTATGCCATACTAAACAGTTTTCTACTGTGCTATACTCTCCTCTATCCCATTTCGCAAAGCCATAACCTTGCTCTAAGTACTCTACCTACAATCTAAACCCCTAAACCCCTCAAACCCCTAAACCCCTAAACCCCCCAAACCCCCTAAACCCCCAAACCCCTAAATGCCCTCAACCCTAAACCCCCGAAACCCCTAAACCCCTAAACCCCCTCAACCCTAAACCCCCCCAAACCCCCCAAACCCCCCAACAACCCGAAGCTCCCCATCCCAGGCCCGGGAAGCTCCTGAACTCCTCCGTCCGATCCGGCGGGGGCTCCCAAACTCCGGGGAACAAAAGGGATCTTCTTATTCTAGATGTTATTCTTACTATTACGTTTCTTTTTTAATTTTTATTTTGGTACTGTTGTTGTTAGTACTATGATTGTTATTCGTATTGTTACGATTTTTGCTGCTATGATTAAAAAATTACTAATGTTAGTACTATTACTCTTTTCATTATTGTTATTGTTGTTATTCTTATTGTCATTATTATTATTGTTATTATTGCTCTTATTACATGTTTACAATTTTTACTATTCACACTAGTAGTACTATTCTTCGGTTTTCTTTGTTAAGGCTGTATTTTTTTTTTTTTTTTCTTTTGCTGGACCTGGCATTTGAAGGTTTTGAGGTCTAGGGTTCTGAGATTTTCAGGAGGGTTTCAAGGTTGGAGGTTCATGTGGAGATTGAGAGTTTATGTAGTGCAGGGTGTAGGGTTCTGTGAGGGGAGCAGTGTTGGAGACTTGTGGCTTGGTGGGTCCTTGGAGGTTTCAAGACGTTTCACCAGTGTTGGGCAGAAACTGTAGGCACTTTCAGGCGTGGATGTTAGACTTCGGGGATGTTGGCTTTCGAGATGCGGGGGCGGGTCTCTGGTTCTTTTCGCCACGGCATTTATGGCTTGGGAAGAATGCCCGAAACCGAGCTTGCAAAGCTTAAAGGCTCAAATCCAGTACTCCATCCGCTCGATGCTCCTGGCCGGATCGTGATAACCAAACCCGGAGCCCAATCCCTAAACCCCTCAACCCGGAAGCCCCACGCCCAGAGCCCCAAATGCAAGAGCTTAAACGTCCGGCACAAACCCCAAGCCCAACCTTTGAATGAACCTCAGACTGGAACGCCCCGAGACCGGAAACCCTAAGCCCGAGATGCGTCCCCCTGTTCCCAGGAGCATCCCGAGACCCGCATCGTCCTCCCCCAAGCCGAAAAGGTTCCGAAACCCAAAACCCTAAACCCAAAACGCAAGACTCAAGAAGTAAACCCTAGACCCAAAGTCCAAAAGCAAAGCCCCTTAAATCCCAAAAAGCCAGGCCAGAGCCCAAGGAGCCCTCCGCGCGCGGTGGTCACGGCTGCAGGGCAGAGTCCCCGCACCGTGGGCCAGGCTCCGGCTTTGCTTCAGGGTTTTGCTTTAGGGTTTCGGGCTTTTAGGGGTCTCGTGGCTTTTGGGCTCTTTGGGGTTGTTGGAGGGACTTTCGTAACTCGGGTCTGGGATTGGGCTTAGGAGGACATAGGTGCTTCTCTTGACGGTTTCAAGTGGGGGCCCGAATGCCCTTTTCCTGGGCCTTTCCGGACCTGTGTCATGAAGCATGCTGCAGCCCATCTTGAAAGCCGAAGCTCCGATTTTCGAAGCCTTGAACAAGATGTTAAGGCGAGGCAGGTACTTTTGTCTTGCTGTCGGGGTGGTGCGTCTCTTTGACGATGTTGCGGTTTGGGCCTGCAGCAACGCGGAACAGCTGGATTTGTAGGATTTGCGAGCTTGAAGTGTTTTCGTGGTGGCTAGTGACATACTCGCGAAAGATAGTTGTGTTGAGAAGGTTGCTTCTTCGGATGGCCAACTCATGTAAACGTTATAGTCATTAGGCATCGTACCACGCATCTCCAATTTAGGAGACATGTTGACACGTTTGATTGTTTTTGCCGTTGCAGCCATCAGAATTGTAGTGATGATAGTCATACCAAGAAGAAGCGCAACACCAGACACCTGGTAGTGCTGATGGGCATCGCGACGGAAGTCGCCTATGTTGGCAGCCTCTGCTACCGCGACGAAACTACCAGCCCAAGAAGCATACGGTAACAGTATCCAGATTGAAAGTCATACTCTTCGCAACAACAATACTCGACCCATTGTCCTCCTCATCTGCGTCATCGTTTCTGTGTCAGTGCAAACCGTGTGTTATTGCCGCAGTGACAGCACGTGCTAGTCAGAACACTGATGACGACGCCGATAGTTAGTTATGTTTATAGAACAGCAAGATTGTTCAAACCGCGAGAAGCATAACGCACCAGCCTGATCAACGTCAGCGTCTTCGTCATCACCATCACCATCACCATCATAGAACAGCGCCCGAAACACTAACCTAAGCCCCAGCGCCGACTCGTGGTTCTTCTTCGGCCCGCACTGCTTTCCCTGCGCAGTCACCGAAGCTCAGCTCTGTGGCCGCTCCGAGCCCCCGTAGCCCGGGGCCAGGGACTCGTCAGGCAGCGAAATCTGGGGCTGTGGGGGTTTTAGAGCATGGCGGATCCAGAAGAAGGTGCAGGGTTTTCCGTTGTTTTCGGGCTTCGGCGTTGTATTGGGGCTTGGTCTTCAGAAAAAATACAGGGCGCCTGAATGACAAGCACAATTGTAGATCCGAAGTCCTTGATCCCTCATAAGTTTCGAGTGGTTTCGGGTTTGTTTTTAGGATTTCGCGGCTTAGCGACTGTCTTGGATCCTGCTGTATCCAAAGGGTGGTACATCCTGGCCTGCAGGTAGTTACCAGCGGGGGCCAGAGCCCACGGAGTCCTGGCCAAATCTACCGCGCGAGCAGCGGCGGCCAGAGCCCCCGAAGTCCTGGCCAGGGCAATCGGCCGGTTGCAAGCTTGGGGCAAAGCACCTTGGACCTTGAGCTAAAGGGCTTCGGTTGTCTTTGGGCGAAGATCGTCTGACAGAGGCGCCGAAACACGCAAGCTCTGGGAGGCCACCAGATAGAGGATGTTAGGTGCTGGTCCAGTTCTGTCCTTCGCAGCTTCTTAACGGGCTTGAATTGTGTTCGTGATTTTAGTGGTGAGTTCTTGAAGCAGAACCTGCTCTAACAGACTCCAACACAAGAGCAATCGCTGAATCCTACAGCCGTTTCACCTTAAGCCCAGATCCTTCCCGGAGCTCACAGCCCCAAGACACTCTGAAGCAAACCGGACAACTTTAAGCCCAAGCTAGCAACCTTGCAATCTGAAACGCAATTCCGAGATGCCTCATCTTTTCTCAAGGCCCCAACACAACGAACATCCGAACTGGTAAAAGCATTTAGACCCGTTAAGCCCGCAGCCCCTGCCCAAACCTAAACTCCAAACCCCAAACTCCAAACCCCAAGCCCTAAACCCCAAACCCCAAACCCCAAGCCCTAAACCCCAAACCCCAAACCCCAAACCCTAAACCCCAAACCCCAAAGCACGTGAGGTTCCCATCAGGGCTCAGCCCCGCGGTTGGTTTCCGGCGCGGCGGCGAGGCCCGTCGTCAGCGCCGCGCTCCCTGGCCCGAAGGGCTTCAGGCTTTAGGCTTTAGGGTTTAGAGTTCAGGGTTTAGGGGTTGGGGGTTAGGGTTTAGGGTTTAGGGGTTAGGGTTTCGAAGTGCGTTTCAGTCGATGTTTGAATCGAAGCGGTAGACAAGCCTTCGCGACATGCGCAAGAGAACACAGTAAGAACTTCCATGAAACCCCAAACTCGAAGTCGACAAGGTGTCTGGGCTACACAGGTCTACATTGTGGGTTTTGGGAATAAAGGCTTTGGTTTGGAGTTTAGGGCGTTCGGATTTTGTGCATCTTCCAGGATTTCGAAGGGTCCTGGCGGGTCTGACATGGCATCGCAGTGTACTGCAGTTTACAGGGCTGATGTTTCTCGGTGCCTGATTCAGGCCCTGCACCCTTCTCAAGGAAGTAATCCCAAGATGACAAGCCTCGCAAGGGAGATCTGGGTCAAGGCTGTCGTAGATGTTTTGAAGTCTGTGCGCTATGATGATGATGATGATGATGATGATGATGGTGCCAAACATTTGTGCTTAGTACATTCTTGTCATGAACAGTTTTGCAACTGTGATTGTTCGTGGCAGCAGTTACACGACTATGGCACGGCTTGCTTGCTTGCTTGCTGCTGGCTCGCTCGCTCAATCGCTTGATGGGCCAGCCAGCAGCTTAAATGAGTTTGTTAGCCGTTTTGAGTTTCCGATTATCATCCTCATCATGCTATCTTATAGTTTTTTCATGCCTTGAGTTGGCCAAGCTTTTATTTTCATTTGTTTTTCATTCATGTTCTGTCCGAGTTCACTGGGTTGCCAGTCCTTTCCGCTGATTTTCATTGTCACTACAGTTCCGGTTGTCGCTCTCATTCTCAATCCCATTTTCATGCTCATGTTCAATGATGCACTCACTCATTTATTCGATTCTTCATTCTGTTAGTCAGCCACTAAGTGCGTCACTTAGTCACTCAGTCACCCAGTCACTCAGTCACGCAGTCATTCAGGCACTCAGTCACCCACACGCCCACGCACGCTCATTCGCTTATTCAGTCATTCACTCACTCAATTACTCATTCAGTCATTCAGTCAACCATTGACTCACTCACTCACTCACTCACTCTTTCACGAATTCACTCATTCACTCCTTCACCCTCATGCCTTCACGCATTCACGCCTTCACGCATTCACGCATTCACTCATCCACTCATCCGCATTCGTGCAGGCATGCATTCACTCGTTCATTCATACACTTGTTCATTCATGTATTTCTTGATTTCGTTTCATGCCTGAGTCGTTTGATTCACGTCCTGTGGGTTCTGCATACATGGTGCCTTCGTCTTCTTCTTCTTCGAAGTTTGAGATCGGGACTTTAAGTTCTACTCTCAGATCCCATCGGGCGACGAGAAGATTGGACCCTGACGCGAAAGCCTAAAGCCTCAACGGCAACAATGCGCACACCTACATGCGCAGCATTGAGCCCTTCTGCGACACCTTACAACCTGAACCCTGGCCCTAAACGCCTCTGACATGAGGCGGCCGGTGGGTGCCTCCTTTGTCCAGCACGGTGGCGTAGTGCAGCGTTCCCTGGAAGGAGTTGGAAACCCTGCACCCCAGTTTGCTTTAGGGCGTTTTCGGGCCGCTTCCGGACATGTCTTCGCAGGCACATGATACCAGTACTGCTTCCTTTTCGTCCCTTCGGGTCTCGTGCTGGAGACTTTGTTTGTGAAGTTAAGTTATCTCGAGACCCTTGCGTCCTGAAATTTTGACAAATGAAATTTCAAGCATCAAAACCCTAAATTGAAGCTTTAAGCCCTATATAGTCCCATATCCTGAACACAGAGGGTCCTCAAAAGAAATACCCTAAACCCTCCAAGTCCACTTCTGAACCCTGCACCCTGAAAGCCCGGATCACTGAATTTCGAAAACCCAAGCCTTAGAACATCTTACACGTCACGGAAAAAAGAGCCTCTTTAGAACCAAAAGCCTTCAAAACCTTGAAGCCAAAAGCTTTAAACAGCCGCAATATCCAATAAAGACAGCAGGCGCAACACCCGCAAACGCCTCAAGATGTTAAGTATTACTGCTATTACGATTATTTCGATTATTACTAGTACTATTATGCTCGTATTAGTATACTATTATCGCTATTGTTACTCTTATTACAATGGCTTACTATGGGTATTATTGCCATTAACGTTATTCTTACTACTATTTTTGTTAACATTACTATTGATTGTAGTACTAAAACTATCAGTGCTATTCCCATTATGACTTATGACTATTATGACTATTATGACTATTGTGAATATTATGCCCATTATGACTATTATGGTTATTATTCTACTATTGTTATTCTACTATTACTATCATAATACTATAATTACTACTATGCTTTCTATCCTTATTGCTATTATTACTATTATGATTATTATTTTGATTATTTCGCTTATTGCTGTTTCTACTTACTATATTTCTCCTCTTCGTTTTTGTAAGTCAAAAGCTCTGGAGATGCAGGTGCCTCGGGCAGCTTCGCGCCGCCCATCCGCGTGGCCTCTGCGCAGGCTCGTGGCCCAGTGGCTGGGGTTGAGGGGTTTGGGGGGGTTTAGGGGTTGAGGGGTTTAGGGGTTTGGGGTCTAGTGCCACGAACTTTTGGAGGGACTTTTATAAGGCTTACATAGAGCTTCATCGAGGTTGTCGAAGGTTTGCTTGGGGCTTTATGGGGGTTAAAACGATTTTAGAAGGGGTTACAGAGCTTGACAAGTTTGGTTTTGGGTTTGGGGGCTCTTTGGAATGGGGTGTGACAGGCTGTTTTGGGATGGTGTACGTTTTCTTGTTGGGGTTTTCTTGGGCTGTGCTGGCGTTCATAATTTTTGAATGGGGTTTGGGAGGCTCGATTTTTGTTTCAAACGTGTGTTCTACGTTTAGAGCTTAGGCTTCCGGTTTCCGTATATCCAGTTTACAGGCCTAGGTTGGAGATTACGCGTAACTCAGCCTCGGCAGCCCAATGCATTTTGTGGAGCAGGTCACCGGCGTAGTGCCCTCCGCGCAGCCGAGCCAGCCGGTGCCTGGCCAATCTGAGTTCTCTTGTTGGTGCTCTTGAGCCGGCGGGTGCCACTGCGGCTACCACCACCATGGCCGCCGCCACCACCACCACCACCACCACCACCACCACCACCACCACCACCACCACCACCACCACCACCACCACCACCACCACCACCACCACCACCACCACCACCACCACCACGAACACCACGAACACCACGAACACCACGAACACCACGAACACCACGAACACCACGAACACCACGAACACCACGAACACCACGAACACCACGAACACCACGAACACCACGAACACCACGAACACCACGAACACCACGAACACCACGAACACCACGAACACCACGACCACACCACGAACACCACGAACACCACGAACACCACGAACACCACGAACACCACGAACACCACGAACACCACGAACACCACGAACACCACGAACACCACGAACACCACGAACACCACGAACACCACGAACACCACGAACACCACGACCACCACCACGAACACCACGAACACCACGAACACCACGAACACCACAAACACCACTAACCACTACGACGACGAGTTGCACCACCAATGCAACCACTAATGCTGTCACTAGCAGTACTGGCAGTACTATCAGTACAAATGCTACGTATCAAGAGAACTACCACTGTTGGCGGCAGTGGTAGTGTTGGGGTGGTGGTGGTGGTAGTAGCAGTAGCAGCAGCAGTCGTAGTAGTAGTAGTAGTAGTAGTAGTAGTAGTAGTAGTAGTAGTAGTGGTAGTGGTAGTGGTAGTGGTAGTGGTAGTAGTAGTAGTAGTAGTAGTAGTAGTAGTAGTAGTAGTAGTAGTAGTAGTTGTAGAAGTCGTGGTAGTAGTAGTAGTAGTAGTAGTAGTAGTAGTAGTAGTAGTAGTAGTTGTGGTAGTGGTAGTGGTAGTAGTGGTAGTGGTAGTGGTAGTGGTAGTGGTAGTGGTAGTGGTAGTGGTGTGGTAGTGGTAGGACTAGTGAGTAGTTGTAGGAGTAGGAGCTGGAGTAGGGGCTGGGGGTGGGGGTAGGGGTGCGAGGAGGAGTAGGAGTGGGAGTAGGAGCAGGAGTGGGAGTGGGAGTAGGGGTACGGGTACGAGTCGGGTTGCGGTCGCTGCTGCTGTTGTTGCTATTGTTGATGGTGGTGGTTTATTGACGTTGGCGTTTTTGGGCAGGCATGAGAGACCTCGAGCCAAGGCGCCCAAAAGCCCTTCCAAGCTTAGCCCGACGGCACGGAATGAAGGCGTCGGCCCGGGGAGAATGTTTCGATGATACGAGTAGCCGAAGGAATACTCCGGAATCTCCGTTGCTACTGCGGCTGTATTCACTACTCACGGGTTATTGGGTATTCAAGTTGTGTGGGGTTGGGAAGGGTGCTATCGAGACGTTGTAGATTAATGATTTGTACCGGAATACGAGTTCTTATGTGTGCTATCGGGATGTCGCGTGTGCCGTCGAGAGGCCATGGAACTTCCACTTACTGGACAGGTTGGGGTGAAGGATTTGGGTTTTCGACGTCGGGTTTCGGCGGCCGCTGGCAATCCATCACGAGGCTGTGAAACTGGCAACCTTGCCATGCTCGTATTTCTCAATGTTTTGGTTGCTTCGGACGGCGCAAGTTGCAGTTACGACTAGTGGCAGCAACGAAAACTGGGCATAGCCCATGCAAGGAGTGCGTTAGTCGGGATGTGCGGGGCTTCTACAACAAAATGCATTTCATTCTCGCTCCAATTTGCTACAGGCTCGTGCATTCCGTATGCTCCTGAGAGATCCCGTCCAGCTACAGCCACATTTCTTGGACACCTCCGCAGGTAGTTTGAAGTGGCCTCAAGCCCTGGTATCAGGAGTCGTCCCCTGCACGCAGACCCTTAGGCGCTGAAACCCTTTTCCTGCAATCAACTTTCGGCCAGGGCCGATGAGGGTTCCTCAGCAGAGGCCTCCTGGCATATGCGTTGCGTGGTTTCGGGAGGGTGAAGAGCAGTCCGCGAACGTAGTCGGGTTGAGCTTTAGGGCCAAGAGAAAGAAGAGTTAACACTCCTTTCATCCTCGACGCATACCCTTCATCCGGGTCTGTAACTTTGCCTCAATTCGCTACGCCCCAAACCCTCAACCAGACAACACCTAGTTTGGCAAGCCCGAAGAGACCCATTCTTACATGGTATTTGCAGATGTAAAGTTCACTGTTCCAGTCCGTGATTTGCTGCGGGTTCACAGGCACTTTGCAATTCCAGCAGAAGGTACATTTTTTCTGCGGCATGTCTGTTGACAATTGTCCGACCATGGTTACGGTGAGCCGACCCCAAGCGGAGCACTTAGTCTTCAAGTGAGGCACGCCGTAACATGTGGAACTAGAGACTTTCAAAGAGGTTCAATCCCGCGGCGGTTCAGCAACGATCCAAGCCTTAGAGCCGGTGTTAAACGGTATTCAAACTGCATCCCCTGAAAACCGTCGTGGAGAGCTTGGGTAGGTCGATGACAACAACTTCGACCATGCGGAGCAGCAACTTGGTCTTCACGGGCTTAAAGCCTTTTCAGCAAATTTGTTGAAGGTCCCTTGCTCTACTTCAGTTCACGACGACGACTAGTAGTAGAACTAGAACTAGTGCTAGTACTCGTACTAGTACTTCGGCAACTGCTACTGCTAGCGTTGCTGCTATCTTGCCTAGTGCAGGTACTCGTACTGGCCTCACCATGACTGCTACGGTTTTTGGGCCGTTGCCATGTCCTGTTTGTCAGTGCTTTGGGAGAAGCGGAGGCTCCGACATGACCCAGGCCTTGCTCTGCGTGGGGGTTTCCAAGAAGAAGAGGGCTTTGGGTTTCGGGTCTAAAGTTTGAAGTTTGGCAGTTTGGCCTCTCTATGAATGGGCTGCATGTTCGGAGACAAGTGTTTGAGTTATGATCTTTTTTCTGGACTCAGGGCCATTCCGTTCACGACACCTAGTGACCACAGATGGGCCACAACGTATCATGGTGGGTTGAAAAGTACCGGAGTTTAGGATCCGGAGTTGAGGTTCATGGGTTCAAGGTTCAGGGAATTTGCCTTGCGACAACTTCAATTCGCTCTGCGAGGGTCAAGGTGCGTATCTCCCTAGAGATCCAAAGCAAACGCCCGAAGCCATGGCTTTTTGAAACCGGAAATCATCCAGCCGAAGTGGTGGTTGTTTTCACGTTAGTCGCATAATTCCCAAGCCTACGCACCTTTGCTTTGTGGTGTGGGACTAGCGCAACTAGACTGTGCCAGTATGGCACTTGGACGGGGCGACCTATCTGAAACGAGTCCAGTATAACCCGAACCCAGACCTTGGAAGTCCGGGCTCTGGGCGCTGGGTTGCAGGACACTGCCATGAAGGAGGTCACGAGCGCCACACCGAGCGACCGGCCATCCGGCAACTTGGCAACTTCCTGTGTGTGGACGACTCCGAAGCCCGACAGCTCGAAACCTGCACGATCCTCGAGCGGAAGACTTTCAAACACCTCTAAAGAAACACCGACAACGAACCAAAGCCCGAAATGCAACCACCTCGAAACCGAATGGCAAGACCATCATGAATCCCAAAGTCTAAACTCGCCTGCAAACCGAGTCTCCCGAAATACGCAGCAGCTGGGCACCGTGAGCCTGCGGCCGCAGTCCACGCCGCAAGGCACACTCAAGCGTGGGGATTCGCTCGAAGCTCATCGTTAAAAGTGCTAGCTTAGACGTCCTCTGGATGATCCCCATCACCATCATCATGATGATGTAGATGCGGAGGTGTCCGGTGTGGTGTTTGGGTTGAGGATTCGCTTGGCTTTTATCGGAAGACTGGCAACAAATAGTGTAGGTTGTGGTGGTGCTGACACGAAACGGCCGGGAGGACTTCTCGTCGCAATTGTTCTCGTAAGCAATAAGTAGCAAGTACCAGTGGCAGCAGTAGCAGCACGCTGCTGCTTCTGCTGAATCTTAACATGCTGCTGCTGCTGCTGCTGCTGCTGCTGCTGCTGCTGCTGCTGCTACTGCTATGACTAAGTACTCCTTTCCAGAATGTCGGCCTTCTTATTTTCCAGATTTTTAAAGTTTGGGGCTGGGGTTTGCAATTTTCGGGTTTCGTGTTTAGGGAGCATGACCCCCCCCAATCTTGCACGACTTGGATCTGGCCGTAATGCTTATGCGGTTCGTGACGAATATCGAAGATCTTCATGCCGTAATGCCGTATTGCGCGGCGGAACACCAAATCTCGGCGAAATCCTGCCTTCCTGCGGTCGAAGCAGATTTTGTTTAAAGAAAACCACAGTGTCACAAGGCCACAATGCTTGCGGTCATGCTTAGAAGGTATTTCGGGAAGTGTCAAAGGCGAGGCGAGTCGAAAGTATCCAGCGCTTACCATGCTGTGCACCTGGCACACTCCAGGGAAGCTCGCAGAATTCTACCAGGGCGTGACCATCTGAGCCCCTAATTAATGACTTTCAAGGCCAGAAGACGCTTCCAATGAGCTGGCTTTCTGTTCAGACATTTGCAGGCAAAACACAAGCTAAACGAAGCTAGATTGTCTCCCCCCCCCTTCCAGATGCAGATCCTAGGGTCCTAGACTTCAAGCCCAAGACGTTTCAAAGCTCCAAGACCCCAAATTGCCCGTGGACAGGTTCCAGGCGGCTTCAGACACGGCGGAAGTCGCGAGGCACGAAGCCTCGGGATTGCGGGGTGGTTTAGGGTATGGGCTGTGGGATGTTTGTCTTTTGTGTTAGGTTGGACTCAGGCGACATTGTTGACTTTTTTTGTTTGTTCATCTATGCCGATATTGTTTTCAGGTTCTGCGTTTTGTCACTGGGTTCGCTAGTTTTAGTGCCCGAGGGCTTGTGAGAGTTTGTTCGAAGCTTCGGTCTCATCAAGCTTCACTCATCTGTTTTGCTGAATGTCCAGCGCAGCTTAGCAGACGCAACTCCAACTCCAACTCTTAAATCCCACAGCTCAGCTCCTTGAAGAAAGTCCAGTAACCGCTGAATTCCACGACCCTCGAATGGAACGTAGCTCCAAACACCGAACCATGATAAACACCGCATAGCACCCCATACGGCACTCGAAAGAAACCATGCAGACTCGTCTACGATCCCCCGAAAGCCCTTGCAAACCACCCCTCCCGCACTCGAATGATAATACCAGGCGCGAAGAGCACGGAGGTCAGCGAGTTCCTCCGAGAATCCCTGCCTCCAGGATGAAGAGCGGTATTTTTAGGGAATAGGATAAAGGTTAGGTAGGATAAGGTAGGATTACAAGGGATACGATGAGGGTTTAGGGGTCAGGGTTTGGGCAGTTAAGGTTCAATTTTTCACATGGGGGGAAGAGGTCGGGTTTCCCTCTGAGGGCTCCGACACCGCAGATTCAGGGTGACGAGAGGCCACTTAAGGGAATACTACAATGCAGAACAGTCTATTCAGTTACTATACTATACCATGTCTTGTCAGGTTTGGGTGAGCATAGGTTATGGAGAGGGCGGAGAGTCGAAACGGCAGAAAGAAGCCCTAAGCCCCCCCAAGCCCTCCGGGTTTTCTGCCTTTCGTGTTACAGGGTATCGTGCAGTCTGTAAATCTGCAAATGAGATGGCAAGATATCTTGAATCGGGTATAGCCTTCGAGGTTCTCCCATGAGTACTGAACTCTCTGGTATGTTCTCCGAGACCCGGGCAGCTGAACGTATTTTGTCTTTACATCTTGAGTGTGAAAATTGGTCTACTCGTAGGTCTGGTGGTTTCGGGGTTGGATGGAGCTCAGCCAGTTGTAGGTCAGGGTTCTCTGATTCTGCGTGCAGATCTGAGGCGCCGAGACCCGGCCTCCGTGCAGGCCGCGCCCCTGTTGTAGGAGATTCGTTTTCCAGTCCTCTTATAGCTTGAATTAGACTGCACCTGCAATGCCAGCGTGCAGCTTTCGTCGTGTTTGCTGTGTGTTCTGCAGATGTTGATGTCCATACAGCTAGAGATGCTGATGATTATGATCCCAACTGTCATGGCAATCACGATGACCCTAATAGTGGTGACTATCTCAGAATGATGTTAAAGTTATCATGGTGCCAGCGACGAAAACTGACGGTTGTGAAGCACAAAGACAGCAGTTGTTGGTCAAGCTCTGTTGGATCCGCAGCCAGTCTGTTGGTAAACTAAGCATACAACTGGCATCACTACTTTCAGTTCAAATCAGAGGCATTCTACGCCTGTCAGACTGCTATTTCAGTAACTAGTCGTGGTGATGTTGGGGGATGGGCATTCCATGATCATGTAGGTGCTCGTGATCATGCCAGTGCTGAGTATGTGTTCGACGGTAGTAGCGAGGTTGTTGGTGGTGAAGGCGATGCTGTTGATGGCCCATGACGCTCTTGTTGAGACGACGATGATGGTGTTGGTGCTGGTGCTGGTGTTGGTGCTGGTGCTGATGATGATGGTGGTGATGATGATGATGATTGTTTCGATGCCGGTGGCACGGCAGTAGCAGCAGTGGCGGCGGCGGCGGTGGTGGTGGTGGTGGTGGTTGGTGTCGATGACTATGGGGTTGAGGCGATGTTCGTGCTGCCTCCCTGCTCAATGCTTTGATACTGCTGGTGATTGGACGACGATGGTGATGCTGAGGTCGATGATGGTGATTGTGGCGGTGATGGCTCTTCGTCCATGGTTTCTCCCGCCCCTTCGGTTTGTGGTTCTGTCGCTCTGGCAAGACCTTGTCGAGGCTCAGCTTACTGAAGCGGATCTATCAGAGCCGCATGGCGACAGGAAGAGTGGCAGTTGCAGCAGGATACCTTGCAAGGCGTCTCAGGGTGCGGAACCGGGGTTCCAAAGGTCAACTCATGCGTGGAGAGATGTCATGCGTGGAGAGAAGTAGCGAACGTTGAGATTGCGAGTTGGAAATGCTTGGATGGATGAGGGCGGTGGCCAATCTGGCGCAGGGCTTCTGAGTCACGAAACTCCGTGTTCCAGCATTCAGAACTTCGAGCTTCTGTTTCAAAAACCTTGCCAGCCCCTGTGAACGTCAGAAGTCATGTCCAAGGCTGCGGGCCTCGTGTAGGACGGGGTGTCGCTTGTTTCCGTAACAACGAATTCCTAGGACTTTCTAGTGTTTCGTGAATGGAAAGTCCCCCGGCGCCTTCCGAGGATTGTCTCCCTGATGGAGTACTACGAATTTGCCACTCGCCGCGGGTGATGGATCCGGATAGTGCTTTGTGGTTAGTTTTTGGAAGCTAAGTATGCCACTGAAGACCTCAGCCTGTCTTGACTCGCTGAGCATGACACCAGCTCAATCGTGGATCGCGAAACAAACCATGAGCCCATCCTAGAACACACCAGCTATACAGCAACATGCTGCTTGCAGTAAACTTGACCCAGGTTGTATTTAGTTCAGCAACTAGCCGAAAGTGTATGTTACCGTTTGTTTACATACCATGCGTGCATCCATGCCTACATGAGTGTGTACATGACATATATATATATACACCTACATGCATACATACATAGAAAATAGCACACTGCGGGCCCCAGTTCTCCATGCCTGTCGCGAGCCTACCTTCCTACCTACCTGCTTACCTCCTGGCTTCCTGCCCTGGTGGGGTGGGCGGACGGTCGGACGCGCACGTACAGGCAACCACATTACAATCATGTGTACACGTTTGCATGTATACACATGCACCTACGCCTGGCCGGTGTTATCAAACACAGCGGAATGCGGAGTGAAAAACCTTCGACAGCCATGCCCAACCCCGGCGATGTCAACGTCCAGCCAAGCCCAGCGAAGATCTTTGGCTCAGGATCCCGATGGATCCGACGACGAGGGTCTGCCGGCCGAATTCATGGGTAGTGTTCAACCTTATCGTGGGGCTGTCCTTTGTAGTGCATGTTGAATGTGCCAGTGCCATCAACTCCTGCCATGGTCTCCTTCGTGGCGCAATGCTTGTGCACATTGTTCGGATCTCTTGAGACTTTTGTATTGCTACCATGGTTCGCACATCTCGTGCTAGTAGTAAGTAGTACTCATTTTCTGAAAGTCGCTGCAAACCTTTTTCTAGGTTTCCTTCCACGCAGCCTTTGCCCAGATGGCGTGGGCAGCGCCAGCGGCTACATTTTTGTGGTGGACAACGGAGGCTTCGAGGTGCCTGGGGCGTCTGCAGGGCGGTGTCAGAAAGCTGTTCAGAGTCTGATTTCGAGGTACCTTATTTAGGGGCTCTATTGTTTGAGGGTTTAGCATATAACTAAGGGTCTGTATTGAGCTGGTTTGGAGATCTCGGCTTGTATCTTTCCATCGAAGCCCCGAGTGAGCCCCAAATTCCGAACTCTATACTTAGAGCCCGAAAGAAGGTCGTAAACGCCCACCAGCTCGGTTTTTTTGACCAAGGTTCGCCTCGATGGAACCCCGGTGGCCACGCTTGCAACCCGGCGGAGTTCGGCGGGTGCGAAATTTGGCGCCCCAAACCCGAGATTTAAGGGATGGGAGCCTCCGTGACTGGAGTTAGCCAAGTAAGTGCGGGTAAGTAAGCAAGCAAGTAAGTGAGGTAGCACGGTCAGTATAATACTCACTCACGAACCTTCATCTGGGTATTGAGTTCTTTACTGTTTAGCTTCCGCACCTTTCTTAAGCATGGCCTGGGCTTTCGGGCGCAAAGTGCTTCTTGAAATTCGGGCTCTTTCTTGCGTTCACGAGCGAGTATTTTGGTGTTGAACGGTGCGAGTATTTCTCGATTTGTATGACTAAGCTCAGGACAAGTATTGCTGCCATGATCTTCAACATGAGAATGCTGTTTCTACCTCCTGAACTCAACTGGCAATGGCGAATGTGGGGATTCCTAAGTAACAGTCGCAGCAACGGCAACAAGTAGCAGTCGTCGTCGCTGTCGAGAAGAGACAAGTGAGTCACAAGCCAGCTCAACCCAGGGACGAGGCTGCACCTTCGGCTGGAACTTCTTGATGAAGCAGCCGCAGTGGCGGGATCCGCACTGGGACTGCCAAGTTTCTGGTACTTCTGCCCCCCGCTCAAGACTCTAAGCCGTGCCCGCAGGCGAGAGCCCTCGCCAGGCCTGGGAATACCTGCCAACCTCCAAAGCCGGAGCGACCATCGCTTTCGAAAGCCCTACTTGCACCAATCGCGCGAAGCCATGAGAACCCATGCTGATGAATACAACGAAACCCAATCAGTGCCTGCGAAATGCTTGGTGCATGCACGCTCGTTTACACAGCTCTGTTGAGTTTTTCCCTTTAACGGTCAGAGAGAAGTCTGGATTCGCAACTTCTTGCTATCACCGTAAAGCCGACCCCGCTCTGTCTTACTAAGAGGCGCCCGGAAACTTCCTCTGTTGGCTTTAAAGTTTCTGGTTTTGAAGTTTCAGTATCGTGGGTTGACGGATGTTGGGTTTAGATTGTCATGATCTGTGCACGGGCCGGCTACTTCAATAAAGCATCCCCCTTGCCAGATCTGCAGTAAGACCTTTGAAGCCCCGAGCCCGAGAGGCCCCAAGCCCTAGGTCCTCTTCGGTGTACCCGGTGGTGAAGTCCGGGCTTTGGGGTGCCGATGGCCAGAAGATCCAGCAGATGCTCACCGAGCGGATCAGGGACCAGAGCCCCAGATTTTCTTTGTTTGGGTTTCAGTGGGAAAGGCTGAGATTCCTCCAAGCACTCGTCTGACAGTGCACACGTAGGCCCTCGAAGTGCTTCGCCCCACATGGCCTCCGTTGCTTCACGCAGCGGCCTTGCCCGCAGGAGAGAATACGCGAGAATCGCAAGCTCCTGGAGTCTCTTCTGCAATAAAGCCAGAGCCCCTACTCAGCATCACCGCACGGCAACCCCCTGTCTTGACGGCTCGAAACCTCGTACATCACTGCAACAAGGTTGCTACAGGCAGACGTTTTCAAAGCAACGGCAACTTGCTTCTCCACATAGGCCCGTAATCCCCGCATAATAAAGCTCCCCAAGAGCGAGCTCCTCCGTCGGAACTCTGGCATCCCTTGGCCTTGGCTTCAGGATTGCGTCTCCTTCTTCAAGGGCCTCCCTCCCCGGCAAATCGAACTGCTGAGCTCCGCCATTGTGGAGGAGTCGGCGCCCGGCCAGCAAAGTAAGAGACCCTGATCCCAACATCTCCGGCGCCCTGAGCTCCAAAACCCCTCCGTGCATCACTTCGATAGGCCATCTGATCCGCAAGTTGATTTCTTCAAACTACAGTGGTGATGCTGGTGTGCCTGGTGGTGATGATGATGACCGGGTTCATGTCGATGATTCATGATGATGATGAGGATGATGATGTGAGGATGCTGATGAAGGAAAAGAAGAAGATTATGGTGGTGGTGGTAGTGGTCAGCAAACTGCCGTCTGAGATGAATGCAAGCCACAGATGCCATCAATCGTCTCCGCAGGGTTTTTCGTCACTTGTCCACTCTTGTTGCTCAAGGCTGATGATTCCGTTCAACATGTTTCACAGATCAGTTTTTTGGTCGAGGGGAGCAGAGGTCGTTGAACGGAGTGGCTGGGGTTCATCCATGGGGGCCTAACATACAACCGCAACTTACAAGACTTCTGTGATCTGACGACATCGCTTCGGAATTATCCCCCGCTGCCTCTTCCTTCCTCCTTCCTCCTCTGCCGGCTTCTCAACCCTCTTCCACAGCAACATGGCATGCACTGTAGAAGCCCAGCAACCGTCGGACGGACCTGGCACGTTTCTCTGCTTTCAGGTGCGCGCGGGTACGAAGGCGCCAGGGTGGCTGGGTACTTCGGAGTTAAGCGGGGGGATTTCAGGGCTTGGGGTGAGGGAATGTTTTTTCTCCTCGATTTAGATTCTCTGTGTTGTCGTGAGAGGTTTCCACTGCTGCCAGCGATGCCGCTGCTGCCAGCGATGCTGCTGCTGCTGCTGCTGCTGCAGCGAATGCTTCCGTCTCGACTATGACTCAATGACGACGACAACAACCGCTGTCGCTAGTGCTCCTGCTCCCTTCCACCACCACTGCTACTGCTCGACCACCACTACCACCACTATCGCCACCACTCCCCTGTCGCCACTACCACCACCGACACCACTTTTACCGGTATCTACGCCATCGCCGACGCTACCACAACTGCCACAACTGCCACTCCTACTCCCACTCCGACGCCGACTGCGACTACGACGACGACTACGACGCATGCTGCTGCGACGGCTACGCGGTGTTTCTGTCGCCGCTGCGGTCTGTGTGGCTGCTCGACTACTTGCGGGCTCATCCGATACTTTAGATGCAGGCCGAGCCGAGGGTTTCGGCTGGCCCTAATCCTACAAAGTTCCTAATGCCTCTACCCTGCAACTCGTGAGCCCGTCAGGTGGTGGCCAAGGGCGAGTTTTCCACAGCCC
Organism: Symbiodinium sp. CCMP2592; assembly: GCA_905221615.1. NCBI lineage: Eukaryota > Dinophyceae > Suessiales > Symbiodiniaceae > Symbiodinium > Symbiodinium sp. CCMP2592. The sequence continues at coordinate 203,945 of CAJNDT010002179.1, read as the reverse complement.
TGTACTTCATTCGAAAAGGCATCGGGGACTTGAGTCCAGGCAATTTCAGCATGGGCACAGGGAAAGGGCATGCTTCGTGATTCATGCTCGGATGACTCTCCATCTTTCTGAAACCCTGTTGTCATAGAACCAGACATATTGCAGGGAACGATATCTTCATTCGAATGAAAGCCGAAACCGTAAAATCTGAAGTTGAGGGTCCGATGCTTGTGGTTTTAAGGCTGCCGGGAAGAAGGTTTTGCAAGCTGAGGTAGGAGCCAAGTCGTGGCCCCGAACCCACCTCGTCTTATATCCTACAAGTAGTACCCTAACCCTTCAAGTAAGCGCTTCGGCAGAGACCTTCAGTTCAGATCCGTCACGATGATGCTCGTTCTGGTTAAAACATTCCAGGTCCTCGTTTCGCAGAGCCAACAAGGGTCCGAGCTGCTAGGCCCTAGATCTCAAGCCCACAGGAACTGAACGCTTAACCCTGAGTCCAACACCCTGATCCCAAAACCCTAAATCCTGAACCCTGGACTAAACTCCGAACCTTGAATCCCGATGCTCCAATTTTGGCTCCGACTCGTGGGTTCAGCGGTATTCAGCCGCCCTTCTAAACCCAAGCCCCAAATCCCAAACCCGAAAACCCAGCCCCTGAATCTGCCCTTTCAGGGCAGCTGCGGGTGGAGGAGAATCAGAAGGAACTGGGACCAGGTCTACGTTGGGCTGTGTGTGGGTTTAGGGGTTCATGGCACGTTGGAGATGTGTGACTTGGTTGATTTGATCATGCGAGATGCTACTGTAGCGCAGCGAGCACGTTACAAGTGATGCCTTTTTCGTCGTTCGAGTGATAGGTCGTATGTTGCATTGGAATGGTCACCTTGTGTGGCATGATAAGGCCACGGAAAGCGTTTGCTTCTCACAATAGTCGGTGGGCAGATTGCACGAGATGCTATGCACATGCACGTCTCCACTTGTTCTCCATCGATCGATCTATCTATCCAGCCTTGCATTCATGTATGTTTGTCGGCCAACCAAGCCAGCTAATTTTAAATGTACGAATGCAGGCAGATGTTTGTATTCGGCCGAACCTTCGAAACCCAGACTCGTGCAAACTGGGCTTAGGCTTCGGGTTTGGGGTTTGGGGCCCCCCTCCGCACCGCAAGTCTGCTCGCAGGTGACTACTTCGGAGAGCGGGCGCTGCTGCACCGGGCCCCCCGATCGGCCACCGTGGTGGCCGAGACAGAGGCCTTTGGGGCTTGGATCTTGGGACGACCTGAACCCGTCCTCCAGCAGTAGATAGATCGAGTATACCCTTTATCTTAAATCCATGTCAGTCATGCTCCTGAACATTCTCTTAACAACAATAGCCATAATGATATTAGTCAATACTAGTATTCTTATTTTTAATATTACTGTTATTTCAAGTGCACTAGCTCAGAAACTTGGGCCCGTTCCTCGATCCCGCCTGCTGCAGGCAGAGCTTCTGCGGCTTGAGGCGGAGAATTTGTGCCCTGTCTCCCAGGTTCATAAAGATATACCTATATATCTATCTATCTATATATATATATATATGTATATATAACATAATGTAATATGGTATATGTATATATATATATATATATATATATATATATTTATTTATATATATATATAGAAGATCTACCGTATGAATGTGGTGAGCGTGTAGGACGTGTTGCAGCTCAGGGTTTAGGGGCGAGGTAGAATTCGGGCTTGTTTGGCAGCTGATGGTACCCGGAAGGAGGATACTTGTGCGTCTCTGTGAGGAGGAACCCAGAGATGCCTCCAAAGGTCTGTCAGCCTCGGTGTAGCTGTGTTGAAAAAGCGCCAACAAGAGGGATGCTGGGACTTGCCGTCCATGCAGGTTTCTTCATCTCGAGTTTGAGGGCCCAGAGTCTCGGATAGGGGGTGGTGCAGGGGGTGCAGTACATCCGGGCCCCAACTCAAGCAGCTGAGGAAATCCGTTGTCGGCCCGGACCTGCTCGTCTACCTTTCCAGGCGGGATGCTTTTTCCGTACGTCGCTTTCTAGAGCAGCAAAGCAGGCGCAGTAGCAATCATCACACAAGCGCTGCCGCAAAGCCCCGAAGCTCCGGAAAGTGGACTCCCTAGACCTTCAGACGACCTCAACAGCCTGTTCAGCCTTCCACCTCAATTTATACGAAGCCCCTCAACAATGAACATGAGCCGAGAGGATAAAAGCCCAGCCCTAAACGCTGACTCCAGAGCCTCAAGATGCGGAGGCCTGAACCCTAAACCCTGAACATTCCACCCTGCCCGAAGCCTTGGCCCAAAACTTGAATTCCAAGGTCCTAGAACCCTGAAGACCCAGAACCCCAAAACCGAAGACCCTAAAGTCCAAATTCCCTAAACCCAGAGCCCGAGACTCGACGTTCTCCTAAAGCCCCTACAGTTCATACAGACTCCTACAACTCCTAGACCCCCTACAACTCATAAAACTCTTAAATTCCCAAACACCACTCCAAAAGCAAACCCCCACCATTTAAAAATCCAACAGCCCCCGAACACGCGAACTGTGCGCGAGGTCTCTCGTCCTCGAAGCGCTTCGGAGCTCCCAGGCCTGCGGCCAGCATCCCGGCCTTCATAACTAGAATAGGGTTGCTTTAGGGGTTCCTTTAATGTAAAGGGATCTATCATTAGGGTTCATATATAACTAGAATAGGGTTGCTTTAAGGGTTCCCTTAATTTAAAGGGATCTATCATCAGGGTTCATATATAACTAGAGTAGGGTTGCTGTAGGGGTTCCTTTAAAGGGATCTATCATTAGGGTTCCTATAAGGGCTTGCAGCATCCCGGCCTCGCCAGAGAGCTTCTTCCCTTCGGGTGCGCGTATAATGTGCTAAGCATCGATCTGGCCTGACTTTTTAAAGTCCCCTTATTTAAGTCAGGTTTAGAGCCCCAATTATGACCAATACTGGCACCCAGCATAGGGTCGGAATATAGTTACTAGTGTCCAACGGACGTCTCTGGGTGTGGTTGCAGGTGTGTTGTCTTGGCAGTGGGCTTTGCTGGAGCGTTTGGGTGTTGGGGCTTCAAGTCTTGAAGCCTTCATCTTGAAACTCTGACGTCGGGTGCATTTGCTTTGGTTTTGCATTTGCGTCACAGGTCGTTGTCAGTGTTTGGCACGGACTTGACGGGTCTGTGGGCATACTCTTTGTCTCTGCTATTCCACAATCGTGATCATAGCGGTTTTCACGATCATCAGCATTGCTTGCGCCTTTGCTTCCATTTCCTGTATCACCTACTGCTAACAAGCGCAGATCACAAGCGCAAAACATCTCTTGCCGGCGGAACGGACGATCCCTCACCGGTCGTCCTCGAATCATGCCCCCCCCATCGTTCCTGCACATGTTGCAGCCGAGGTTCAACCTGTCACAGCAGTCGGCCATCATGAAGAACATGAAGATGATGGAGGCCCGGGGCTTCGCTTCGCCCAGCCCATATCCGCTTGAACGCACCAATCTGCGTCGTGAACCCTGACGGAACAGGTGACCGCCGGAAGCTGCATTGACGGCGCACGGCACAGCGACTTCCTCTTGCTGGCGGGCTGGCAGCACCCACAGGTTGATGTGGCGCCGGGCTTTCACGGTACAGGGCGCGCAGGGTTTGGTGTGTTGTTGGGGTAATTAAGGGGAGTTGAGGGAAGGCAGGTGCCAGGCGCAGGGATTAACAGCTGAGGCTGTTCGAGCAAAACTTTGTAAGTTGTGGGTGGTAGTCTGCGAGCAACCCAGTTATCAGGTAATCGGTGAACCGTGAACCGATGCTCAACACACCAGACGGGTAGCCGTAAGTTTGCAGCATCATGCAGCTGCGATTGACATGCTTGTACCTCCAGCACAATTGCGGCTCTGCCTGGGCCCCCGTGTGCTTTGTCGGGCTCAGGCTTCAGTTTCTGTAGGTCATGGCCCTGGCTCCTGGAAGCCTCAGGTTTGAGGACCCAAATGAATCTCAGTTACGAGCTTCCGCTGATGACTGTTACACTTATGTTTCGACCTGAGGCGGTGATCCAGGGCAGCGTCTCCGATCCGACCTCAGCTGGATCGCTCAAAGCTTGTCCGGCCTGCCAGAAACCCCAAAGTCTTGTAAAGAGCGACGGTAGGAGCCCTGAACGCCAACCTTGGGGTCGTTAAGTCTCTTGTGCTGGAGGCTCGTTTGAGGGGGGACTGAATACCGGGAAAGGTGCCAGCTGCTTGTCCTCCATACACCCTCGCGTGTCGTCGAATGCAGTCCGGTTCCCCCGTGCGAACGCAGTGATCTCAGCCTCCAACAAGTTTTAGGCAAGGTCAAAGAACCTCAAGCCTCAACTAGACCTGCCGTTCTCGCCCCCTCCCAAAAGTTCAGGGCAACACAACCCTAAGACTTTCAGCTTTGCGTTGGTGCTTGTGTTCCTTGCGTTCCGAACTCAGCAATGCATCCTCAGAAATCCCGAACTCCCGAAAGCCTAAACCCACACCCCAACCACCGGAATCTCTACATCCTTCACGTGTCAGCAGCCTGTTAGCCGCACGACCCAGCACCACCCAGTCCGCAACCCCAAGAATCGACAACTGCTTGCGCAGGGCCAACCTTCCTGCCTTACCTCCATTGGACGAGACAAGCCATAAATCCTGAACCCCTGAGCCACCAGCTGTTTAATGCATCCAGCCTTTAGCCCTAAGAACTCTGAGCTAAACCCGAAACTCAAAACCCGAAGCCCTGAACACTAATCCTAAAACCCCAAACCGGAACCCCAAAATCCTAAACCTGAAATCCCAACCCCGAAACCTCAAAATCCCAAACCTGACGCCTGCAACCCGCAGATCCCCAAGATCCCAACCCCCAGACACTGAAACTCCCAAACCCCGAAGATCCCGAAAATCCCACAAAAATCCCAAACCTCAATCCCGGAAACCCCCAACCTAAAGATCCCAAAGATCCCAAATCCCCAAAATCCTATCCCCAAACCCTAAACCCTTAATCCCTTCAAAGCCGAGGACCAGGCCAACCCGGAGCAGCCAAACGTGTTGCCGGGCCAGGCCTTCGAGGCTCCGCCCTTTTTTGGACTGAGGGGTTCCTTAAATTTAAGGGCTCCCGTCAGGGCTCCTTTTAAGGGGCTCCTTTAAGGGCTCCTTTAAGGGCCCCCCCGTCAGGGCTCCGTTAGGGGGTCCTTTTCCGGCTTTCTAGGGCTCCTTCAAGGATTCCTTGAAGGGCTCCCGTCACGGCTCCTTTAGGGGGTCCTTTAAGGGATCCTTTAAGGGAAGGGCGCCTTTAAGGGTTCTCTTAAAGCTCCTTTAAGGGGTCCTTTAAGCGGAGGGATCCTTTAACGGGGGGGGGGGGTTTTGGGGACATCAGGGACCGACGACTATGATGAATACGAGCTATATACATAGTAATAATTCCAGTAAGAATTACTATAATAGTATTTTAGCGGGCTAAGAATAATTGAAGTAGCAGTAGTAGTCGTGGTAGTAACAATATTTTTAGTGGTGGTGATAATGTTACTGAAATCCTAGTTATCGTTAGGGTCACAATCACACATGTAAGCATGGTCATACTGACAATGGGCATGATACTGCAAATGAACATGGTACTGACCATAAGAATGGTACTGGTGGCATTAATGGTACTGGCAAAGCGATTGTAATGACGCTGGCTGCAACAGGAATAAGGATGAGGTTAAGGGTAAGGGCGAGAATGAGTACAGTGTTAGTGATGTTGATGGTGATGACAATGACGATAATGATGCTCATGCAGGAAGCTATTGGCAATGCTCCTAGCAATCATGGTCGTTCCAATACCAGCAACAATATCAGACGGTAGTAAGAATCATCATAGTACTATTCCATGGTCCTAAACCTACATCCGCGACCTCAAACCAGTAGGCCGTGATCCTGGCTCTTGAGTGCTTAGCTCTCTTAGCCGGTACGCAGCACTTTGTTCTCTTTTCGCCGGTCTGGGCTTTGGGCCCTTCTCCCTAAACCCTAAACCCTAAACCCTAAACCAGCTCGACAGTTGAAAAATCGCGGCGGAGTCAAAGCCCTAGGCAGCTTTCACTCGAAAGTTCGGCAACAAGCAGAAGACAAGGTTTCTGCCACTCTAAACCCCAAAGCCCGAAAATCTTACACGTCTCATGCCGAAATGCCAGCCGTAGCCCTTAGCCCCAAAACCGAAAGCCTCAAAGCCAAGCTCGAAGGCTTGCCCTAAAGGCTAGCCCCTAAATCCAAACCCCCAAAGCTTTGGAACCTGAAGCCTGAATTCCCTCGCGCACCACCAACCCCTCCTTGAAAAGAAGAGCTGGCCAGCGCTTCTAAAGCGGAAGTCTTTCAACTCCGAGCTCGAAGGTCAGCCACCACCAGCGGCACAATTCCCTGCCGGCTGACACCCTCAGCGGGCCACTGCCCATGCACCTTGGCTTCATTACAGAGCCCCACCATACGGTGTACAATCCCATGCCACTCCCGCGGACAGCATGTACATCCCAAGAGAAGAGAAGCTCACTGCAGCCATGCGCAACCCCTTGCTCGGCGTACCAACAGAACAAGGAGCAACGAGGACCAAAACCCCGGGCCCCAACTCCTAAATGGCCGGAAGCCAAAATCCCCTCAGATCGTAAACATCACCCCTAAGCCAGCCACAAAGACCAAGGACTAGAGCGAATTCTGATGTCGCAAGGCTCCATGGGGTCCAGTGCAGGAGTTAGGGGATTCGGATTTGCGGATTGGTTTTGGATCTAGACTTGGGTGTTAGGGGATTACCGAATTTCCAGGCTGTCATAATTTTGTTCGATGATTCAGGATTTGCCCAGGCTTGTTACATGTAACAGGTTCCTGCGATTTTTTCTTCTTGATGCGAACATGGATCATCAACCCAAAACCGCAAAACCATGAAGCTTATAAAAGGACCAGGTTCCCGCAGCGCCCCGGCTGACAAAGAAATCCCCCACTCAACCCTGAACCGTCATGTAACTGTTGACTAGTCGTCACGGGAGCAGGAGCCGTATCTGCAGTCGTCGAAACGTGCCACTTGAACCCTAAACCTCGCACCTCAAACCCCTAGCTCCTGATACCCTAAACCCGGAAGGCAAAATGCCCCAAGCTCCTCAAACCCCAAACCCCAAATCCCAAAATCTTGAAGAAATGCCCCCACCCCCATCTCCTAAGCCCAGAGCCGGAAACATCAGTGCACGGCAGGGAGCGACTGGACCTTGCGGCTGGCGCAGAGGGTGCCAAGGCACTTGGGTGCAACAAAGATCTGGGGAGGTTTGGAAGTCTTGGTCTATCCAGGTATCCACAAATCAGCTCATCAAGCGATCAATCGAGCGATCAGTTACATGAAACAAAATGACACATCATGCAGTCAGTCAGTCAGCCAGTCCGTCAATAATCAATCAATCGATCGATCAATCATTCGATCGATCAATCAATTATTCCATCAATGAACCAGTTCAGCTACGCGGCTATCTATCCTTTTGTTCCGTTCCATCTGATACACTCCACCTGCCAGTGTCGTCTAACAATAAACCTATATCTTTGCGCGAGTCTACAAATTTCTGCCTCTTTGTCTGCCTGTCGATCGGTCTACCTGTCTCTCTGTCTACCCGTCTATTTGCCTATCTGTCTGCCTGTCTATCTGACTATCTCTCTCTCTCTCTCTGTCCATCTGTCCAACTATCAGTCTGTCTACCCATCTATCCATCTATCCATCTATCCACGTATCCTGCTACCCACCTATCCCATCTATCCATCTAACCATATGGTTATCTTGCGATGTATCCATGTATTTGTCTGTCTGTCCGTCTGCATGCCTGCCTGCCTGTCTGTCTCTCTCTCTGTCCCTCCGTGCGTCCGTCTGTTTGTCCGTTTGTTTGTCCGTTGGTTTGTCTGTTTGTTTGCCGTCGGTTCGGTGCCCGTCTTTCCGTCTGTCGCTGTCTGCCTCTCTGTCTCTCTCTCTCTCTCTCTCGCAGTCTTCCCTGTCCATATACATATAGATACATGCAGATGTATATACAAATACATACTGAGACACGCTTACGCTCTGCATGCTGAAAGATAGAGTAGAACACCCGGAAGCTATGAGTTCAACGTGGCATCAAGCTGGCGTCCAGTGTTCAGTGCTGGGTTCTTGGGCGTAGGGCACTGGGCTTTGGCATCCTGCCGCATGGGCTCGCGCAAGGAATAGAGAAAGATCAACCAGGTCTATCTTTCGGTGGTTATCGCAGCGAGCAGTCACCTTATCCGCCTTCTGAGCGCTTGTCAACCCGAACCTATACTAACCCCAAGGGCACAGCCTGGAGAACCCTGAGCATCCTCCATCCCAGGTGGCCTTGCTCACAGAGTCAGGCCGCTTGCTGAGAAGCGGGACTGGCTCCCGAAGTGTGAGAGTATGATGAAAGATGCAGAACGAGTCTCACTGAGGGTTCAGTGCGGTGAAGCCAGGATACGTAGGATTGTTCTGTCGAGACTTCTGCAGGTAGTTCTTGCAATCATAAACTCATGCTGCTGAATGGATCGTTGAAGGGAGCCTCCGTGATTTGTAAGGGTCTAATCTGCTCCTAAGTGCGGTGTGCGAAAGCTCTTGCAAAGGATTCAGTGTAAACGCCTCAAAGAATGGCAGTAAGTTATAAACCAAGCCCAAATCCTCCACCCTGACAGAGATCCAACTGGTGGCAGTAGCAGTAGCAAGTAAGTCACCTAGGCAAGCAAGCAAGTTAGTAAGCAAGTCCTGACCTTGCAGACTTGACGACGGAAAAGAGCCCTCCAGACAAACCCAATATCTACATTATGAAAAACCTTACACCCTTTTCAACAAAGGCTCAGCTCAGAAAACCCCGCCTTTTACGTCTCAGGGCTTGAGGCAGCCTTGGGCACCGGTGGCGAGGAGGCGCAAGCGCTCCCCGGCCGGAAGAAGCTCATATGGCGGGTCTTCTTCTTCAGTAGCAACAACCGTAATAATCACACTCACAATACCAACTATTGCTAATACAAGCAAACAAGCCAGTTGCGACCTTTTTGAGGTTTAGGGTTAGGGTATTGGGTTTCGGGCTTGACAAGTTTGGGTTTAGGCTGTCAGGGTTTCTGAGACTGTACGGGGTGTAGGGCTTAAGTCAGCAACTTCCATTGTCTTGTCTGTAGTTGTTGGTCGCATCTGTCTCCGTTTGGAATTAGGCTGTGTGTCGAGCATGGATGGATGGATGGGTACGTCAATGTAGGCAGCTACGGTGTACATATACATATGGAAGCAAGTAAGTATGTATGTATGTATGTATGTATGTACGTAAGTATGTGAGTTTGAATGAATGTACATATGTATGTACGCATTTACATATACATATATGTGTATGTATCTATCATTATCTGTCTACCTATCTTTGTATTTTCCTGTATAGGTATACCCAAAAATCTCTATGGCTGCATCTCTAAGTCTATCTGAACCTGTATATATATATATATATGTATGTTATAAATCTACATATCTGTGCAACTATGTATTTATACGTGTGTATATCTATGTAAAATCTATCCATGCATCTCTATGATCTCTAGATTATGTCAATATCTATGATACCTAGTTTGTGTCTGTATGTCTACTTATCTTCAAATGCGTATATTTCTTCTTTCTCTCCATCAATCCATCCGTTTACCGATCGATCTATCTATCTATTGATCTATCTAAATATCGAGCTGTCAAGTAACTATCTACTATCTACTTAGCTATATACCTAGTAGCCATATATCTATCTATATACATACACGTCTGTACGCATTTGCGTATGTCTATGTGTAGGAGTACAATGCATGTGTATGTGCAGGTGCAGGTGCAGGTGCATGTGCATGTGTATGTGTGTATGTACATATGTGTGTATGTGTGTGCGTGCAAAAAATAGATCTCTATATCTGTGGGTATGCGTGTACGCATTTCGAATGGATGAGTGGAGTACGTGCATGAGTGCGTGCATGGTCTGTCTGCCTGACTGGCTGTCCGTCGGTCGGCTGTCTGTCTTCTTGCCTGTCTGTGCGTGCTGTATCCATGTGTTCGTGTGTGTGTGTGTGCGTGTGTGTATGGATGGGCTGGATCTTTGAGGGTCTTTCAGTGTGAGGATTCTGGCTGAGTACCATGGGCCTTGCAAGGTGTATCACGAACTGGGAAAGGGTGAACCTGGCACCGTCTGATCTCAACCCCACCTTGACCCCCAAAGCCTCAAACGCTAAATCCTCCCTAAACCCAAAGCTCCATGCCCGAGTCCTGATTCGCTGCGACCCACAGACTCAAGACATTGAGGATTAGCACCAACTCCGCATCGGGTGGAGAGCGCTTCGCACAGAAGATGCTGGCAGTGAAGAAGGCATGGTGAGTATAGTTTCGGGTGTAAGTCCTTGCTGTTGCAGCAATCTGGGCCTTTCCACCTGCCGCCCGGCCTTCAATGACTACAGTGGGGCTTCAAACCCTCCACGCATAGACCCCATGCGTGCAGAGACACCGAGAGCCCTACATCCTAAGACCCTGACAGCCCCAGACCCTCAACTCTCAAGCGAAAAACCCAAACCAAGCTCAAATTCCTAAACTCCGCAACAGCCTCTAATCTCCCCCCCCAAATTTCGGAGCCCTGCTTGCTTTGGCGGGACCAGCTGGGAGGTGCCGATCTTCCGGCACCTGAACAAGCAGCAGACACAAAGGGTAGTGAGGCCGGCGGCTCAGAGTGAGGTTGAGGCTTTCGGGCTCAGGCGTAGATCACTATGTGCACTTGAGCATGTACAGAGTCTGGGGTCTACTCTGGATTCTCGGGTTGAAAGGAGGGTTGTGACTGAGGGGCTTCGTGCAGAGGCCTTGCTGGGTTTGCCTTGACCAAAAGCCCACCGAGCACAAAAACCTAAGTGGCTCAAGAAACTTCCATCCCAGGCCTTGGGCGATTTTGTGTAGCTCCTGCCTGCCTTTCTACTGCAAGAAGGCATTTCGTGCAGGGAATCAACATTCGCGCTGACGACTGTGGCGAATTGGTTTCGATGCTGACGCCGCCTGCGGCCGCCATGAACTTGAAAGTGGACGTAGCAACCGGACGTCAGGAGGAGATGGCTGCGAAACTGGTGGCAGATCTTGGTGGACACTTTGAACAGCAAGCTGCAGCAACTCCAGGGGCACTTCTGAAAATGGAGGAAGCTCGCAAGGTTCCTGGGATGAACTCAGGTAATGACTTCGTGAAGGTGCCTCTACCTGCACAAGAAACTCATGTGGCGGGGCCTATGCTGCTACCTCCACTGCCACATTCCGTGCAGCGACCGCCAAAGAATCCTCGTTACTTGTGGCGCCTCATCCCCGACAGGGCCAACCTGGTCATATCGAAAGGATCAATGGGTCACCCCTTTTCCTGTGCAGCGGCCTGCCGGTATGTGAGGCGCAAGGGTGGCTGCCGAGATGGCGCCGACTGCCTTGACTGCCACGAGTGCTTCTGGTCCAAAGCATCCACGAAGGACAGCGCCTCGAGGAACAGCGACCAGGCCCAGGCAGAGGAAGCCGTGCGAGCCAGGCCTGTCGTCGTTGCGACCAAGGAGGATCTGACGAACGACTCTGACATCCTCGGTGACTCCAAGGTCTCCACCGCGGGCATGGTTGGATTCGAAGCTCCAGAGCTGGAGATGCAGCAGGGGATGAACCCCGGCTCATTAGGCCATCCATACAGTTGTGGACCCGCCTGCAAGTATGCGCTGAAATCGCGAGGCTGCAAGGACGGAGACATGTGCACCCGCTGCCACCTGTGTCACTGGACCCGTTTCTCTGCCAAATCCTTGAAGCTCATTGAAGATCGGCAGCCGATACTGGTGCCAGCCACTGCGCGAGACTGTGCCCGCAGCAAGTGGCGGACGCACAGCATGCTCGATGGGCCAGTATGCTCAAAGAGCAGAAGCGGCCCAGAACTCCTTGGGAGTTTTGTAAAATGCGAGCCTATCACAAAGTCACGCGAGAGTGGAGCCAAAGAGCTCTACGTGTGCTAAAGTTTCCAACGATTATCTAAATCTATTTCGGGCTCTTTGGCCAGCAAGCCGTCGCAGGTTGCACCTCCAACTCAGTAACTATTACTTTAAATTTGTCTGACGCATCAGCATCTCATATTTCTCGGGGCACCAAGCCCGCGATTTCCTCGAGTAGGAGCGGCTTGCGGCTCACATAACATGGCGAAGACGCCCCCCACTTGGTGTGCCCTCTTACATCCGTTGGGTGTCAAGCGAGCCACCGAAGTTTCGACTCCGAGGCTCTCTCCTCTGCTGGAGGGGAGAAGGACCATTGTCAAGGCTGCTGCGAGCCACTCCTTTGCCGATGTATAGGAGTGTGTTTAGTGGTTCTGCCGAAATCGATATGAAGAGCACTGCTCTTTTTCAACAAGTTTACAGCCGAATGCCGGGACGGCACTGGCATCGTGGGCCGCGCCCAGTGTGCATGCTGGCGATGGACACCTCAGCCTCAGCGTCCTTACACCGCTGGTTACCGGCTTGACTTTCACAATGTCTTGTTGCTTTAGTAGGCCTCGAGGCTCCCGGGGTCTGCCAGAGATAGGTCCAGTGAGCTGAACTAGCAATGAGGTCGAATCTTATGCTCTCCATGTGAGTTGGTTGTATTTCTCCATTGTTGCACCTATCTGCTGCGAGTTCGGAACTCTGTGACTGCCATGGGGCATAGGAACGGCTTTCTCAGTCACAGGCTTCAGCTGAGAGCTATTGTGAGCTGTCGGACTGGTCTGACGGGTGCGGGGGATGTGGGGGAGCTGGAAATGCATTGGGGGTCGCCCGCACCCAGCAGATGCCTCAGCCAATTCGGCGTCCTGATCGCAACCGCGGACGGAAAAGAGGCGAGAAGAGAAAGCTAAGGCGGCTATGGACTTTACATCCTGAAACCTGAACCCCGAACTCCAAAGCATCAGCGCTAAGCCTCTGAGCCATAAAGCCGGAATTTCCATGCAACCTGCGCGTCAGGTCTCTGCAAAGCTCGCACCGCTCCCTGGGTGAAGTGGTGATCCGGCAAGGCCAACGAAAGCTTGCCTTGAGGGTTTGGGGTTATCGGGATGTATGGTTTTGGGTGTAGGGTCAGGGCCATCGCGCTTGAGGTTTAGGCACCACCAGTAGGTAATCTCATTGTTATGATGTATATCATCGGATTGTTGGTACTTTGACTGCTTGACTACAGTACCTAGCCTGACAATATCAATATTCTAAACAGTCGTCTTGTGCGGTTCTTCATCTACCCTGTACCTGCGATCGCTAAGATAGTGTTCCGCTGACCTGCAACATGCCCTTGTCACCCCGCAGAGAGGGGCTCTTCGGCGGCCCAAGGCCAGAGCCCGAATCTCATCGGAAAGCAGGTGAGTCTGGAAATCATTTCTTCGTAATCGTCAAGGGCGAAGTCACGGCAGGGGCCTCGGGAGGGAGCCTAAGCATTCTGTAAAGGTGTCGGTAAGAGGCATACTCAGTGGGAGAAAATAGCGGGAATCTTTGTGAACCAAACTCGCAATTGTAGTGCCAGCGGTAGCAGTAGTTGTCGTCATGATCCTGGCAATAGTGGTGGTGGTGCTGGTGGTGGCGCTGGAGGTGGTAGTGCTAGTAGTAATGGTGGTAGTGGTGGGAGCGGTGCTGGTCATCGTCGTCGTTGTAGTCGGAGTCGCAGTCGTACTCGTCGTCGTTGCAGTAGTCGTAGTCGTGGCATCAGTCGTAGTAATAGTCGTAGCAATAGTCGTAGTCGTTGTTGGTGGTAGTGGTAATTATGGTAGTAGTGGTCGTAGTAGTAGTAGTAGTAGTAGTAGTAGTAGTAGTAGTAGTAGTAGTAGTAATAGCAGTAGCAGTAGCAGTAGCAGTAGCAGTAGCAGTAGCAGTAGCAGTAGCAGCAGTAGCAGTAGCAGTAGCAGTAGTAGTAGTAGTAGTCGTAGTCGTAGTCGTAGTCGTAGTCGTAGTCGTAGTCGTCGTAGTAGTAGTAGTAGCAGTAGCAGTAGCAGTAGCAGTAGCAGTAGCAGTAGTAAGTAGTAGTAGTAGTAGTAGTAGTAGTAGTAGTAGTAGTAGTAGTAGTAGTAGTAGTAGTAGTAGTAGTAGTAGTAGTAGTAGTAGGCCGGTGCCCCTTTCTGGACCCACCCCCCCTGCATGTTTGAAGCCACGTTTAGTCATGACTGCCAAATGTTGACGATGATGAGGAAGATGATGTTGGATGTTGGGACTGTCAGATAATGACGAAGATGATGTTGGATGTTGGGGGGGGGAGGGGGGGAGGGGGGGGGGCTTAATGACGTCCGGTTCGGTATGCGTCTGGAACACTGCATGCATTGTCGCAGCCGTGAGTCCTTTTCTTGCTGTGGCCCTGTCGGCAGTTTTGCTTCTGCGGCAATGCCGCTGCCTCGACCTCTGCAGGGCACTGGCTTCATGAAGCTGCGAGGTCAGAGATCGACCTTAATTCTCCAAGAACGTGGCGGGGACACTTCCTGCAACAGAAGACCCTCCGGCAAGGCTTCTCCGCCGCCGCTGACAAAGAGTGAGTGTGTTCGGTTCGCAGGAAAGCACATTCATCCTAAGTCCATTTGGCACGTGGACGGAACACAAGCTTACCCTGCTGCTCTCAAGCATGCTTTGGGTGCCAAGATGGATTCCGTGAACCATTCGAGGCCTCAGAAGAACTGAGGACCTCAGTGAACGAAGTTCTGCAAGCACAAGCTACCCTCAAAGGGTCTCAAGAAGGTGCTTGCCGGTACTTGTGGTCTGGACGGTCTGTGGACGTGGATGAAGAAAAGTCTCCACGGGGTTTCTGCTCAGCGCAAAAAAGCCGTTGAGCTTCGGGTCCGTGAGTTCCAGCGGAAGCACTGGAATGCGCAGCAAGACCTGTGGTGTATGATCGGAGACGTCATGCGCCACAGCGACACGCAGGAGGGGTAAGGAAAAAAAGGCGTCATCCGCGTGGTTCAAAACGCCAGTTTTAAGCCCAAAATGACTGTTTTGGAGACCCGAGGTGGTCACCCAAAACGAGGTTTGGCAATTCCATGGACAAGTGCACTCAAGTATGGAAACATACGGCAATACCAGTACTTTCAGCACTTGCAGCAAGCAAAGGACATTCCTATTCATCTTGCAAGGTGGGTCCACCGCGGGGCTCCGGGCTAGTAGTAGTAGTAGTAGTAGTAGTAGTAGAAGTAGTAGTAGTAGTAGTAGTAGTAGTAGTAGTAGTAGTAGAAGTAGAAGTAGTAGTAGTAGTAGTAGTAGTAGTAGTAGTAGTAGTAGTAGTAGTAGTAGTAGTAGTAGTAGTAGTAGTAGTAGTAGTAGTAGTAGTGTAGTAGTAGTAGTAGTAGTAGTAGTAGTAGCAGTAGGTAGTAGCAGGAGCGAGCAGCAGCAGCCAGAAGCAGTAGCAGTAGCAGTAGCAGTAGCAGAGGAGCCGCAGCCGCAGCCGCAGCAGCAGCCGCAGCAGCAGCAGGAGCAGCAGCAGAAGTATTCGTTGTAGTCGCAGCAATAGAAGTAGTCGTATTAGTATTAATAGCAGGAGCACGAGGCAGAGGAATTGTATACGGTTGCAGCAGCAAGGGTAGATGAGGTGCTTGGGGCTTTTGGTAGCGTAACTGCTTCACGCGCGATGTTGCGTGAAAGCTCCATGCCCATAGCTTGAGAGCTCCACCTTTTTGTGCACCTTACGCCCTGAAGCAGCGGAACCACACGCAATGATAACTTAACCTGACTTACACAAATACGTTGCAGAGAGGATCATCTAGTTGTTTTGTTTGCGGTTTTGCTCCTGCGTTTCGAATCCGTCCCCTTTCGTCAAGGTGACGATTGATGGCAAGAAGATCCGGACCCAAGGCAAAAATGCCTCCTTCGGCGAAGCCAAGCTGATTCCTGGGTCAGGGCTTGCGGTTAAATGCAGGAGCACTAGACCAAACCCTTGGGAACCCTGTGCGACTTTCCCATAAAAGATCTTAGAAGAACCCGACAAAAACTCATAAGAACACCACGACAACCCACTGAGCCCTCTGAGATTCCTACAAGAACCCCTCAAGAACCCGAGAAAGAACCCTAGCAGAGTCGTACAAGAGCCCTAGAAGACTCCTAAAGCCTGAAGCTCGAGACCCCAAGCCCTAAACACATCCCAGACCCTTGACGCCAAACTCTGACGCTAAACAAACCTAAAACCTATATAAATACATATAGATATATAGACATTTAGATATATAGATATATAGATGAACAGATATACAGATATACAGATATATGCATATATAGGTATTATGCAGATATATAGGTATATAGGTATATAACTGTATACAGATGTATAGATATATAGGTATATAGGCAGACAGATACATAAATGCATAGCTATATAGCTATACGGATATATAGATATATAGGTATACAGACACATAGATACATAGATATCTGTGTATAAGTCTACATATATAGGTATATAAGGTACATATAGATATATATATATATATATATATATGGGCGCACCCCTATTTGGGGTCCCCTACGTTTTTCGCTATACCATCTGACTCGGCATCTGACTCGGTTATAACCACCAGACTAGGTTATAACCAGCCGACTAGGTTATAATCAGGTGTACGTCATCGACTAGAGTATTATATCCGGTTTGAAGACCATGTTTTCAGGATGCTGAAACCCGCACAACGCTAAGAATTCTATGACACCTTCGTCGAAACCCTGTTACAATGTGCTAAAATCCTTGCTTTGAAGCCGTCGATATATCTTCGTAGTTCATGTTTGTGTGACTGTATCTAAACCGCTGTATTTCAGTTTTTTCCAACAAGCGCGCTGTAGTCATTAGTCTGGTTCAGTCATTCCTTATCGCGAACTAGATTTTGCAACGAAAAGTTTTCCATCTTTGTACTGTAATGCCGCAATCCCACCAAAGTCTCTGTTGTTGGACGCATTGCTATGACGTTTTGGCAAACTCATAGCTTTCAATGACATATCCCTGTGCCCCCATGTGATTGCTTTAAAACACTGGTATATCCGGTAGGTATACTTGAGTGGTGCATTCCTTAATTCTGTATGACGGCTGCCCCAAGCCAAAATTGAAAACTTGCATACTACAAGCTTAGCAAACGTTGTATAGTGTTTTTCCTGGGGGACGACATGAAGCGTCGCTTCTTAGGCTTGGCACTGTTTCTATATGCTGAGTGATGAAGCCTGTGCTTCTTGTATCAGCATACCTTAACCATCACGTAAAGCCGACTGAAAGCCATAAGGCTACATCTAGCTTGTCCGAATTTCTGTTTGTGTTCTTTTGAATATTTACTGAAAGTCGAATAGAAGCCATTGTTCCCAGTCCAGAACGTGATCCTCGTGTTAGAAAAAGTCGTACACACACACACACACCGAATCACTCCTCGAAAGGGGTTCATCCATGTAGTTGGAAATAGCATTGCGAGGAATTTTCTACGTACCGAGCGAGGAAACCTAACAGTTTAAGTCGCGAATTTTGTTTCGCTCACCATGCATATTCTTCTCAGTTTTGTCTCGTCGAAATCCGGCTTCCTTGGAACGATGTTTGAACAAAACGTTGCAACCAGTTCGCCTATGTACGAAGTGATGAAACCTGACCATGCTGTAAAAAATGAAATGCTGTCTCTTATCTCAACTTTCTATGTACCGTGATATTCCAATGTTGACAACACTTACTGACCTACTGTAATCCCGATAGAGCCCCTTCATATTCCGCATTTTGATTCCTGCGTGAGTGACATGTTAGCGGCTATTCTCTCAATGTGTACATAGATCTCATAAACCCGATGTACTGGAACGGACAGACCATTCTGTAAAGTCGCCATATAGCCTTTCCGCTAAAGTTGGGGAATGCGCATATGGTCCCCGGAATTATGTTTGTTATAAAGCACTGCATCATGCCTCAACAACCGAATACCTGCCAATTACCTCGGACCCTCTATTCTTCTAGTCCTTGTGTATTTTCATTGCGGTTACATTCACCCTGAAACACCGAAACTTCCGAACGTTTGGATTTAGGTGTTGATGAAGTACTGTAGCGGTGGCACAGGCCTGGTTATAACCTCTGTCCCCGGTTATAACCAGGACACCTGCGTAGTAGGCAGCCCTAGACCCATCACTAAACCATTAAACCATTAACAAACCGTTAAATTAGTACACCGTTAAACAAATCCTTTGCCCCAATGGACCCAAACCAATAAACCATTAAACCATTAAACCAATCCTTTTGCCCCATACCACTAAACCATTAAACCATTAAACCAATCCCCTTACCCCATACCACTAAACCACTAAACCATTAAACCATTAAACCAATCCTTTCCCCCAATGCACCTAAACCACTAAACCATTAAACCAATGCTTTCGGCCCATACAGGGTTGTGTCTCTCTCTATAGGGGCAAATGATTGGTTTAATGGTTTAATGGTTTAGTGGTATGGGGCAAAAGGATTGGTTTAATGGTTTATTGGTTTGGGTCCATTGGGGGAAAGGATTGGTTTAATGGTTTATTGGTTCGGGTCCTTTGGGGGAAAGGATTGGTTTAATGGTTTATTGGTTTGGGTCCACTGGGGGAAAGGATTGGTTTAATGGTTTAATGGCTTATTGGTCTGGGTCCATTGGGGGAAAGGATTGGTTTAATGGTTTAATGGTTTATTGGTTTGGGTCCATTGGGGGAAAGGATTGGTTTAATGGTTTAATAGTTTAGGTGTGCAAAAACCCAGGGGACCCCATATAGGGGGGTACCCATATATATATATATATATATATATATATATATAGATATAGATATAGATATAGGGACAGAGACGTACAGACATATAGTTATACAGATGTTGAGACGTACGGAAAGATATATGCGTGTATGGGTATACATAGACATTTAGATATTTTGGATTCGTAGTACATAGGCTTTTGGATATGCCGATGCGTAGACATATGGATACATGTAGATATGCAGATATATAGATACGTGTACACATGGATATACAGATCTAGATGGATGGATGGATCGACAGCAGGGTCGATATATATATATATATATATATATATAGGTGTATGTGTATCTAGGTATGTAGATATGCGGCTGTTTCTCTCTCTCTCTCTCTCTCTCTATATATATATATACACACACATACATCTACATGCCGATATATACGGACATATATGCCGAGCATCCCAGGAGCGGGCCCTTCTCTTTGACGAGCCCCGGAGTGCCACGGTGCAGGTCCGGGACCGGCGTACCAAAGGAGGTGTCTTTTTTCTGAAGGGGGGGGGGGAGGGGCCTTCGAGGGCTTTCTGCTTTGCATCCGGCTTTCAATGCTTTTGACCGTTGCTATTGTTAGCCGGTTAGCCTTCTTACGAGGTCTCGAGCGACCGTGTGGAGCTCTGGACCTTGGAAAAGTCTGTGTTCAAGTGCCTCGGCAAAAGCGGGGGAATGCGAGCTTTTGTCGACTTTCGTGATTTGTATACAGTACCCCGCGTACCTTACGAAGGCAGGATGGTCTACCCGTATCTATGAACCAAGCAGGCATTCGGAACTTGTGTGTCAAGGCCCACATGACATCGGAACCTCTCAATCCCTTAAACCGATCCCGAAACCTTGTGTTCCCTGTTCCGCCGCACGTAATGAAAGAGGACTCGGCAGCTTTACCTGGTTGGTTTCCTTCTCAGACAGCATAGCCGCAGTAACCTTGATATGGCGGAGGTTTGTACTTTGAGTTTGCCAGTCAGTTTTATACCTCGGCCTATGGACATATTCCCAGTGCGCAAAACTGTCAAGATCACCTGGAAATTTGCATGCTCTCAAGGCAGATCATCACTGCCAAGATGCGAAAGGATCTGGAGTACCGAATCAGCATCCAGGATGCTGGGGTGTCTCGGCATTCTGGCACTCGCAGGGTTCAAGTTGCTTTGCGCAGGTGCTGCGTACAAGGGTTGGGCTGTTTGGCGTAGCTGGTTCACACCCACTGCAGCCTGGCACATACACAACTATCTTGCACATCAAAGGCCTCAAGCTCGATGCATCATGCCCAAGACTCTTTATTCTTTATGCCTGCGAAACATCTTTGACCAAGGCTTCCGGAACCCACCCTCCTCTCAGCTTATTATTGTTGTTTCTGTAACCGCAATACCAGTGACATCCTCTATTACCTGCAATGGTCACTGTCGTTGTCGTTGTTGGTTCCGATCTTATTCGGAATAGTTCATATCTTACTAGTTTCGTCATCGTCGTCGTGCTGTACAGCATTCTTGCGCCTCAGCGACTAGCCATCTACTATCGGCAAATGCCAGACACCAGTTTCAGTCTTTCTAGGTGCTGGATTGAGGTGGAGATTGAGCCTGATAGTACAGTGAAGGCTGGTTTTCATGTTTGTCACGGGAAACCAACAAAGAGATCAGCAACGGCGCGCGACAAGTCTCTTTCGAGTTATGCTGCACTATGCCCGAAAAGCCCAGTCTAATTTTCAAGGCCCTTTGTTAGATCACAGGCCTCCGACGACGAAGTTGAATGAGGGTTCGAGATGTCTTGGAAATACGGTTCTTGACCAAGGTGGCGCATGTTGCGATAGAGTTTCATCAGATATGAACTAGTTTCAGCAGATAATTTTTTATGTGCAATTGAGTCTTGGATCCTTTAAGGATGCACTCGACAACGCCCCCTCTTGCCAAGAAGCTAACCGACTTCCATGAGGTAACGCTGAACGACCTTAAGCCCATGAACTTCCTGGGCGCTGGTGCCTTCAGCACAGTGCGGTTGGTGGAGCATCGGCCACTCAGATGACCTCCGGGTTTTGAATATATGCATCGGGATCAGTCGCAACATTCGCGTACCGTCCCAGTTCTGCAGTTATAGATAGTTAAAGCAGTAAGAGCCTCTGAAAGCAACGGCGTTTTGGCAAAACTGCGTGTCAAATCGCGAGAGCGAAACATGCTCCCTAAGAAAATTTAATGTAATTAGCCATTCGATTCAGAACTCCCTCCCTTCTTGCCAGCAGGTCGTCGGGTTTTGCGGGTTTGAGGTGCAGGCTTTGAGTAGGGATTTCCAACAAACCTGGCATCCTACAGAATGCGGAAGACATCTCTGCGAAAGCCAGGCCAGCCGCTCGCAGTGCTTTGTGCAGTAAGCCGACGGCTGAACTATGCAAACACAATCACCTCAAGTGCTGAAGCGCTAGGAGCAGAAGCTTGTCTAACCCCAGCCTGCAAATCTGAAAAATTGACTCCCAAATCCTCGAAGCTTAAAGGCCCTAGGCCCGAAGCCGAACAGCCGCAAGCATGCGCAGAAAGCGCTTTCCCAGGAAAACTGGTGCGAAGTATGCGCTGAAAACCTGCAAGCGGACGCTGAGTGGAAAGATGCCCTCGGTACTTCGGCAGCACGGTAATACTACTGTTAAAGAACAACAGTAGTTCAGTGAGTTGAACGGCAATAACATGAAATAATAGTAATACCAGTAGGAATGCAATGGCACTAGTAGCAACACCACCGTTAATAGGAGTACTACTGATGATAAGCTTCACGCTATCTGTTTAATCATTGAGAATCATTTATCAGAACAACACTAATCAGAAGAATCGTATTTTGCACAGCCTTAACCGTGAACTAATCCGAGATCTCCGAACCATAGACTGTGCTGTTTCTTTTTGTGGTCAAAGTCCTCGTGATTTTGTCGATGCTGGTCATGATGGTCGCGGTCGTCATGTTCGCGGCGATGTCCTCAGTGATATTTGCATGGAGTGTCGCAGTGGTTGCCTTGTCGACGTCGTTGTGTAATAGGTACGCGTAGCAACAGCAAACAGCCGAGGCGAGAGCACGAATAAGTGTAGTAGAGGTAGCGCTGCCGCAGGTGCAGGAGCCGAGATGGAGGCTGTAATTCAACTTGACACAGTAGTGCCATCACTACCATCTGTATTTTGTTCATCCACACCCTCACATCGTCTTCACTGTCCTCATGATCAGGGCTGTGACTTGCTCTATGATCACCGTCGTCATCCTTGCTGTGTAGTCATGTTCATTGTCGACATCACTACGTTGTTTGTCGGCAGCATGAGCAGCAGTCTCACGGGTTCAGGATCTTTAGTTCAAAAGCAGCTATACTTCGTCGACAGTTGCGAGCATTTTGGCTTTGTCTCCAATCCATGTTTCCAGGCCCCGAGAACCAAAGGGCTGAGGCTTCGAAGATATCGATGACGCCGTTGCTAGCCACAGGAGATGCAGACGGAGTGCGACATCCTGGCGGAGAACGACCATCCGTTCATTCTGCCCCTCCCCTTCGGGGTATGGTTTGGATCGTGAAGAGGTTTCGGAGGGTTGCATAAGGGTTCCACGCGTTTCGCTGGCTGTTAAACGGGTTCGAGCGGGTTTTCATGGGACTTTGCCGTTTTCAGGTACATGGTGGCCGTCTTTGAGACGAAGACCTGCGTTAGCATGCTCACGGAGATTCTGGCCGGAGGCACGCAGCGTTTAAATGTTTAACATGCAGTAGTCGCCCACCCTTCGCGAGTGTTATGGAGCCCCGGTGGACAAGCCTAAAACCCGAAATCTCAAACCCCAAGCACTGCTGTACACCCTAGAGCACCTTGTTCCGCTCAGCGCCGAACCCGCACCCCACAGGTTGAAGGTTCAGGTTTCATAAGCTCTAAACCCCAAACCCCAGATGTAAGATCTAAGAAGTCATCCCCCCCGAGCCCCAAACAATGCTCCGATTCGTAAGGTTGACAGTAGCATGTTCACTGTCAGTGTTATCCTGATTGTCCTAACAGCAGCAACAGTCCACATTTCGCGAGATGGCCATAGCATACAGGACATACTCATGATGTTGACAATCAGCATCATTGTTCCAATAGCAGCAGCAACAACACTAGGGACCGATTCTATTCTATTCTGTCAGCACGACAAATGGTGGTGGTGGTAGTGGTGCTGCTGCTGCTGTTGCTTCTGGCATTACTTCTAGTTAATAATGCTGATGCTAGCAAACAAAAAAAGTGCGATCATGGTAGTTGCCCCCAGGCGAGCTTTGGTCTGCACTGCGAAAGCTGCCAGTGATGCTGCCCAGGGAAGCCGCTGTCTAAGTGCCAGAGGTTTAGTATTTCAGGCTCTAGCATGTAGGGTTGAGGGTTTGAGGGTCTTGTGGGGGTTCATGTGAGAGGTATGTGAAACAGGCATGTCGTCTACGATGCGTATGAGGAGGATGTTGAGTCGAGTTCCTCCGCTAGGAATCTCTCTGCAGGTCTTTTTTGGCGCATCGGTTTGCCTAGCCGGCCTAGCCATGCCTAGCCTTCGCTGCTAGTCTTTTTTGCTCCTTTTGGTGTCTCGTGTTTACAGTATGCGGTTTGAGGCCGCGAGTCTGACTAGGGCAAGCCAAAGCAACCAACCTACAGTGCAGCTCTCAGCCCCAGCTCAGTCCGTTGGAGGGTCGAAATCCTGGTGGTTTTCATTTCAAGCTTCGCGCCACCAAAAGAAGGGGGCGCAAGACGCTTCACCCTAAACCCAATTTCGCCATCCGCAGCCTGCTTCCGTGTGGCTCAGCTTTGCCACATTCCGGTACACGTAGAGCTCTCGTACTACCCAGCTTCCGTCGCCATGTCGGACAAAGTCCTGAGTCGCTTGGCCGCACGAAGCCTCGACTCCCATTTCTGGGCTTTAAGAATTGAATTTCGTGGGGGTTGACATTCGAAACCTCATTCTTTTTTTCCAAGCTCTGGGAGCTTTAAAGCTTCAGCCCTTAGCTTGGAACGGAAGCCTTGGCCTGAAACTTGAAGCCAAACCTGCGAGTGTAGGACCTTGGTTGAAGGATCTTGAGGCTTAGTATGTTTAGGGGGTGTTGTCTTCACCCCCAAAGTGCTTGCCAACAGACAGGGTACTCACGACCCTAAGCCCTGAAAGACTCCTTCCTCAAGCTTGAATTCGCAGTACAAAAGAGGCAGACAGAGAAGGGACCCGCACGAAAAGTCGTGCAACCTTGACCCTGAATCCTGAAGCCCAGACCCCAGGAAGCCCCAGGAAACCCTAAATCCTGACCACCCGCACAATTGACCCCACATCCTTAGATAGTGCTGGTTCTGCCCCCGAAGGCACCGGTTTTTCATTGCGGGGCTCCCATCTGACTGCAACTTGTCTCGTGAACCCCGAAGCTGAAACGCCGACCCCGAGCTCTTGTCCCTGAATCCTCCGTCTCAACCGAAATACGTGCCCTGAACTGCTCTTTTATCCCTCAACCTCAAAGCCCCATAACCCTAAAACCAGGTATGGAGGAGGTTGCCAAGCACAACACCAAGGAAGACTGCTGGGTGGTCCTCTACGGCAAGGTGGGGCACGGGCTGAGGTTTCCAAGGGGGCTTGCCGGAATTCTGGGTTTAGGAATATGGGGTCGGGATCCAGTGCAGCGTAGATGGTGAAGCTTGCCACGGGCGAGTCTCACAACTTATCGAAAGGTGGGACGGGCGCCGCCCAGCGACGATACGAAATGGTATGCACCCCGTGAATCCAGCAACAACCGCATCAATTTCGAAGCTGCTTCAAGCATTGAGCCACACAGACGAATGGAAAGTACTTTGCGATCTACCAGCCTGTGTCTGTGCATCCCCTTTGATTCACCCATCTACGTCTCATACATGCACGTGTCCGTCTTTACAGCTCCTGGAGTGCAGCTGCACTTCCCACTGCGAGATAGTATGGCAACGTACAGTTTAGCACGGGGCTTTCTCCGGCAAATCTCAAACCTTGCACCCAGTTTACTCCCTAGACTCCTCAAGCCCCATGCTTCGGGCATCCCAAATGTGTCCCTGCACATCTTGCACCACCATCACAGCAAGAGCCGGAAATCCCGAGCCCGCCACGCTGGAACAGGCCACTAAACCTTGAA
This sequence comes from Symbiodinium sp. CCMP2592, assembly GCA_905221615.1. NCBI lineage: Eukaryota > Dinophyceae > Suessiales > Symbiodiniaceae > Symbiodinium > Symbiodinium sp. CCMP2592. Next base: position 179,110 of record CAJNDT010002179.1, on the reverse strand, counting down.
CCTGAAACGCTAGAATTAGACCCGAAACCCGGAAAGCAAAAACCCTAGCTCGAGCCTAAATCCTAAACCTTGAACCCAACCGCTTGAGCCCAAGTCCAAAGAATTAGGGACCCAAAAAGCACATAAGCATTTTATAGGGCTACCTTCTTGGGCTTCATTATAAGAGGGTTCATATGGGACATCCATATCCTTAATTTTTGCTTATGTGCTTTTTGGGGGCCCTCCAGCTTTGCCAAGGCCTACGACTTGACGAAGTTCGCAAAGGTCCACCCCGGGGGTGCAAAGCTCATCACGGATGCTCTGCTGCGTTTTGGAGCTTCGAAGGGCTCATAGAAAGGGGTTTAGGGTTTCAGGGTTTTGGGGTTTCAGGGTTTAGGGTTTTAGCGTTTAGGGTTTTGGGGTTTTGGGGTTTTCAGGGTTTAGGGTTTTAGGGTTTAGGGTTTAGGGTTTTTTAGGGTTTGGGGTTTAGGGTTTTAGGGTTTGGGGTTTAGGGTTCATTTTGTACAGAAGCATTGGAGACATCGCATGACATTTGCTGTAACAAGCACATCCTTTGCTAACAACTGCCTGACGTTGATAGCTCGTCTTGTCCAGCAGCAAAGGATGCCGCGGGCATGGATGCAACAAAGATCTTCGACCCCATCCATCCCAAGGACGGCCACGGCACCTTGGAATAGAGTCTAGGGTTTGCGGTGTTCGGGTTGTCAAAGCGTTGTCCTGTCAAGGACTTTGGCTTTACGGTGCGTTCATCCTGTGCTTTATGCGGCGCGCAAGACACTCCCGATGGGGCCTGGACAGTCGCAACCCTAGACCCCTTGCCCCGAGTTTAGGCTTCAGGTTTTTGGGTTTAGGATATCAGGTTTGGGAGGATTCAGGGTTTAGGCAGACATTTTAGTATCTAAGATTTCAGGAGGGTTTAAAGGTTCAGTATCCCATTAAGTCAGTATCCCATTAAGTATTCCATCTTAGAATCTTCGACTCTCCACAAATGCAGGACATCATGGACAAGCTCCTGAAGCCGGCCTTGTGGCTTGACCTGACAAGCGAGCCTGGGGAGGGGCAGAGATCATCTTCAGGGCTTTAGGGCTTTTAGGGCGTAGGGCTCCAGGGCTTTTGGGGCGTTAGGGCTTCAGGGTTTTATGCAAGTAGGGCTTTAGGGTTTTAGGGCATCAGGGCTTCAGAGTTTTGGGGGATTTGAGGCTTTTGGGTTTTTAGGGCTTTAGGGCTTTGCATTTGAGCCCCTGCCAGTGGACGAACAATTCCGAGCAAATCCAGGGTTTAGGGTTTAGGGTAGCCCCAAGCTCTGAACTTTGAGGAGTGGAGGGAACAGGGCCAATCAAAACGGACTTCAGCCAAGCCTGGCAAACCCAAGAACTCACTCTGAAGTTCCAAATCTCGGGAAGAATTCAGCGTCTTGTGGCGTGGGGTTTTTGGAATGGCGCTTCAGGGTTTTGGTTGTCGTGCCGGGTTATTGCTCGCATGAGGACGATGGGCGTCGTTGATGCGGCGACAATCAAGCCAGAGCATGTGGCAAAGCCGCCTGAGGCAAAGAACGTGCTGTCTCTAAAGCATCACGGAATTGTAGAACAACAAACTGTAGAGATGGCTGTTGTGGTGGTAACAGTGGTGGTGGTGGTAGTAGTAGTAGTAGTAGTAGTTGTTGTTGGTGGTGGCGGTGGCGGTGGTGGTGGTCGTGGTTTTGGCCGTGTCCACAACCGTAGAAACATTACCAGTAGCAGCAGGAAGCACTAGTAGTTACACCAAGCTGTAGCAGTGCCAGGAGCACTGGCCGAATCAGTAGCACCTGGAAGATTTTGACATTGGAACGGTTCCGAGTTTAAGTTTAGATTTTAGGGTGTCGCCTTCGCTAATTGAGGCTCTGGCCGGCTCCAGCACAATGAATCTGAATCTTCTGGCGGTTTCTCGAAAAACGTCATCGAGAAACTGCCAACGCCAGAGCCATGATGTTTCGATTCATCGAATTGGTATATGGCTTCGGGGTCAGGTCTGGGCCGCTGACAAATCCAAGACTTACTCTCTGCTTAGGCGTATGACTGTGATTATTAGTTTGATTTCATCGCACATGCATGATTGTTGGCCCGGATGATCAGCATTCAGAGAACCGCGATGATGATGCTGGCGGTCCTTGAGAGTTGAGGATTCGTTGGGTGCGCCAAGCTTCTGGGGCAGAGGTGTGGAACCCTTCTCCTTTCATTAATCAAAGCCTCTGAACCTCCTTCTGCCGACATGCAAACTCATCATCCCTGCAAAAGGCTCACAAGCCAGCACCCAAGAAGAAGAAGGCCGTGACGGATGAGGCGCGGCAGCTACTTACACTTTTCGTACTTTTCGCTAGGTGCGGGGCAAGTGCGAGTTCGCAGCACTCTCGTCGTTTGTCGGTTAAGACTGTTTTGTTAAGAGCAAGATGTGTGCGCATCGCCGCCACATCCGATGGCGCAGCGCGCTATGACTGCGAGGTGCAGCGGGCTAAGAACATCAGCCTGTATAATGAGCATCAACACGGTCCAAGCATTGAACACAATGTTCAGAAAGCCGTATTAGAGACGTTCACTAAACGGTATTCACTAAAACAACAGCAGCAGCAGCAACACAACAAAAAGCAACTACGACGACATTCATAATCACAACCACAGCCGCGACCAGCCCCACAGCGCAGCCTCAGACACGGCTATGGCCACAGCCACAACAACACACTTACATTCGCTTCTCAACACATTTAGCATACAGTACTACGTACTACTTAGTACTTCTTACTTACTGCTTACTTCTTACTTATGCCTTTCTCCCAACTATCTACTGCTCACTGTTGACTACCTTCCACCCACCGCTACTACCACAACAATAGTTTTCCTCTAACGATTGCTGCTGCTGCTGCTACTACTACTACTACTACTACTACTACTACTACTACTACTACTACTACTACTTCTACTTCTACTACTTCTACTACTGCTACTATTGCTACTACTGCTGCTACTGCTGCTACTGCTGCTACTGCTGCTACTGCTACTGCTACTGCTACTGCCACTGCTACTGCTACTGCTACTGGTACCGGCACTGGTGCTGGTACTGGTACTGGTACTGGTACGACGACGACGACGGCTGCTACCACTCCTACTACTGCTACTACTGCTGCTATTGCTACCAGTGTTGCTTCTGCTACTACTGCTACCGTTGCTATGACTACAAACCGAGTACCTGCACTCACTACCTACCACTGACCATGCACAAAATACTACACCTAAAACATCACCAGCACCACCAGCACCAGCACCACTGCCACCGCCACTACCACCACCGACAACAACCACCACCACTTCCACCACCAGCACCACCAGCATCAGCACTACCGCCACCACCAGCACGGTCATCAGGTAGGATACATGTGAGCCCAACTCCAGAAGTTCACGCCCCAAATCACAAAAGCAAGGAACCATGCTAAGCCACAGGACGGCCCAAGCGTTTGTGCCCTCCGCCATCCATCATCCTGATACCGAACACGCAATGGCGAGAGCAGCTCTGCTGCCTGTGCTTTGGTGCTTCCTGCGCCATGCTTGGGGAATGCCGGACCGGAGCAGGGACCTTTGTGCAGCTCCGGAGTCGTGTGAGGAGACGTCACTGCTACAAGCCTCTGTCAGCGGTCATTACTTCCCTTCCTCCGGCTTCGCACGTTCAGATGATCGCAAGAAAAGGAGGCGCAAGGGGTTCAAGATTTGGAAGGCCTGGAAGGGACGATTGGGATGGCGCAAGAAAAGGCCGGGCAAGCGGGCAGACCAGCGCCAGCGGGCAGCGGCCGTTCCGGCACAGCCACGGCAGCCGGGGCAGCCAGGGCGGTGGGTCAAAGGTTGGCGAGGATGGCATTTCGTCTCCACTCAAGAACGGGCAGCGAAGCCGAGCCGGCAGCACGAAATGATCGCCACCAGGACCTCCGGAGAGCCTAAGCCCTAACTGTCAGGTTGAACACCCATCCTAGACCTGTAAGCTAAGCCCGTGATCCGAAGCTCTCAATAGCAGGACCTCCAGCAAGGCGCCAGTGTGCGAAGCTGGAAGCTTCAGCTTCTCCTTTAAGAGCCCCAGCGGCACAGGAGAATTTCTCCCGCTTGGGTCCACCAGAGGCAAAAAAACATCAGAATCAATGATGTGATGAGCAGTCGTCATGGCTGTCATTACGGTGGATGTAGCAGGACTCGCACAGAGGTGCTGGTAGTAGTGGTCGTCGCCGTAGCAGTAGCAGTAGCTGTAGCAGTGCAGCAGTGGTTGCGGCGGTAGTGGCAGCACCAGCAGCGGGGCAGCAGCCGGCTGTACTAGTAGCAGTGGCAGTGGCAGTGCAGGTCCAGTGGCAGCGGCAGTGGCAGTGTAGCAGCAGCGACAGCGCAGCAGAAGCAACAGCAGCAGCGGCAGTAGCAAGACAAGTAGCAGGAGCAGCAGCAGCACTTGGAATCGTGCCAGTGTTGCCAATCAATGGAGAAGCAGTGCTAGGGATCGTGCACCAGTACAGGCCCTACTCGCCATCACAACAAGCATATTCGCCAAACTAGGGTAGCCGTCAACCCCCCCCTGCTACCCAGGAATGCTCTCAATGATGGCGGGTCCGTGGAAGGCTGCGTTCGTGGGCTTGAGTGCGACGGCATCCCGCGACCTGCAACATCAGTGGAGATTCTAAGCAACACGCAAGGCCGGGGGTGTACGGTTTGGGCGTCTGGGACCGGGGTTAGTGAGGTGACTAGCATTTGGCGGTTGGGGCTTGGGGATCAAGCCCTGACTGGGGCCCGGAGCCCAACCCGCATTGAAAGTCGGGCAGGATTTGGCACCGGGGACTTCGTCGAGGGTGCGAAGCCAAACACCTGGACTCTCGACGAGAACTGTGGCTTGGCTGTACCAAGGCATACTTCGGGTGATGTTGCAACTTCATTGGTTCTATGTCTTAGTCTTATTTTTTTGCGGAAGGGCTACAAGGTGCTTATAGCGGCCCATCTACAGAGAATCTGTGTTGCTCATGAGGTTCAACGCAGTTTTCACGTCTAGATTAGGTGCCTCACTCTTTTCGGAAACCAGGTCGGGGGATTTTGTCTTCAGAGGGTTTTGATCAGGATTCAGGGTTGAGAGTGTAAATAGGATTAATGTGTTGAGATTTCGATTTGGGGGTTGAGGATTTAAGATGTAGGGTTTCAGGGTCTGATATTCCAGGGTTCTTTGGATCTAGAAAGCTCCCAGTGTGAAGCCGTTTTCCCTCGTGAGGCACCTGGGGCTGGCGGCTTGGGCCAGGGTTTAGGGTTTTAGGGTTTTAGGGTTTTGGGGTTTGGGGTGCAGGGGCTCGGCATTTGGGCTGGATTTGGGATTTTAGGGTTTAAGATTTCGGGTTGGGTGTGCTGCGAGAGGGCTCTAACGATCAAATCCAACATGTCGGTTCATTGAACCGCCGAAAGGTCATACGCCCAACTTCTAATCCTCCAAGCCCTTGCCCGCCAATTCTTAAGAAACCAAGTCCCTACACCAAGGTGAGGTGGTGGCATTCAACTTCTTTTCCATCGGTGCCCCACCCTCGGTGCACAAAGCGACGTTGCCGCAGGGCCGCTCTTAGAAGCTCGTTTAGGGTTCATCTTTGTCTTTTTGGTCTGGGGTCGGTGTCAGTGTGTAGAGTGTCTCATCACAAGCGAATGACAGAAAGAACGTGCTAATGAAGGCGTGGGTGTGAACGAATGAGTGAATGCAGGATCGAAAAGGTCATATGATTGAACTTTTGAAAGAGTTGAAAGAGAGCATGAATGTAATGTTATGGAAACAATGGACGAAAGAGCGACCGACTAAACGAATGAATGAACGAAGGAATGCATGTTGTAGCTATGTAAGTTTTTTTAGGCATGTATGTATGTATGCATGCATGTATACATGCTTGTCTGTCTGCCTGCCTGCCTGGCTGGCTGGGTGGCTGGCTGGCTGACTGTCTGTCTGTATGTGTTTGTCTGTCCGTATGTATAAATGTATGTACGTGTGCAAACATGCACGCATGCACGCATGCTTGCGTGCACACATAAATCATAAATACATAGATCCATGCATGCACACCATTCCATTCCATGCCATGCCACACTCTTCCACTACATTGCGTGCAGTACATGAAGTAAACTACATGACATTGACCTACATTACACCAAACTACATTACATTGCCCTGCATTCCGTTGCGGTACATTTACAGTTGCATTTACATTCAGCGACACTGCATGATATGTTATGGCATTACTGTCGGTTACATTATGTTGCGATACACTGCATTGCATTAAGCTCTGATACATCACATGGCAGGCCCTACATCACTTTACAGTTGCAGGACACGACATGATGTCACATGGCATTGCATGCATATCCGCAGGGTGACATCATTAAAGGACAAGACATGGCATCGCATAACATAACGTCACAGTACAATACAGTTACACATGCTGCCCTATGCTCACATCACAGTGCACGTCACTACGGTCAGTCACCTCGAATCACATGACATTACATTACGTCACGTTTCAGCACAACAGAGTCATTATATGACATAGCACGATGCTGCGCGTCCTTGGATTGCACTACATTGCGTTACACCACAGCACGGTACACTACATGACGGCATGCCACGTGATTTTACATTGCATGACATGCATGGCATGACATGGTGTGGTATGACATGGCCTGTCGTGACCTGCTATGTGCATAACATCGCATGGTATTGCATAAGATGACGTTGTGTTGCACTGCCGTACGATACATCACATTGCCTCACATTACATTGCAATACGTTACAAAGCCATATGTTACAACCCATCACGCCACATCACGTTACAACACGTTACTTCAGATAGCTTCGTCTTAAAGGACATGATCCCTGGAGTCCACAAGCCTGGGACACCTCAAGCAAGGTTCTTCAACTCTGCGGAGGACCAAGGAGCCAGCTTTCGTGCTGGGGTTGCTTCAGGCCTGAATGTGAGGACCGGGTCCATCGACGTGAGCATGGCGGATGTTGATCTGAAGTTCGAGCAGGTCCAGTGAGTGCGGAACTCACATTGAAATCAGAGCGGGGTTTGGCCCTGCAGACTTCGATCCTGAAACTCGGAGGGCCAAAAAGATTTAGTTTTGGTAGACAGGCACAGGCTGCCACAGGCTGGGAAAGCCCAGTTGCGGTGGCACCCCTTTTCCCCTGGGTCCAGGTTGGTTGGAGCAAAACTTACGAGCCTTACTGCAAGCCGAAGGTCACGGGTGTTTCTATCTCCAGAGCTGACCCAGCTTAATGAGGCCGACACCTTGCAAAGCAAAGGTGGCTTCCAAAGATGCTTTAAGCATTGGACTCCAGGCTCATGCTTTAGAAATCCAAGGTGCGAGAAGGGCCAGAGTTGCAGGGTTGTTAGGGTGTTGAAGGCAAGGGGTAAGGTGACCCACAGAGGCCCTCCCCTGCTTCCGCCGGGTGCCCACGGCGGCTCGTCCTTCGCAAATCAGAGTTGCGGGAGTCTCTGTGGCTATGTTTTAGGGTAGGATGGGTTAGGGCTGCAGGGCTCAGAGGCACGTCTAGGAGTAGTGATTCCCGTGGGGATCTACTGTCGGATACTGGAAGCACAGATTGAAATCCCAAAGCGCGTCGGGCGTGGCACCTTGATCCTTGCTGTAGATGTCAAAGATAGCTTAGTCAAGCCTGCAATGCTACCTGAATGAAGTCCAGATGCTAAACTCCAAAATGCTAAACCCAGATCCTAAACAAACACCCGCACACTCCAGTCCCGAACAACCCAGAATACTCAAGGCACAAACCAGTACAATCCCAAGACGCCCTAAGCCAGTGAACCATGCAACCAGCAGCGCCGAATAAGATGTTGGTACAGGCCGAGGAGGAGGTTGAAGAGTTCAAGAAACCACCTCTGCCGCTCAGTTCGTGTTGGACTTGGGGCTTGTTGCTGTTCAGGGGCGCAGTGCTCTTTGGCTTTGGTATTCGGGGTTTCGAGGCTTCTGGAGCTTCAGTGGCATAATGCTTGCAAGATTCAGATATTTTTTGCGGTTTGGGGGAGTTCAGGGTTAAACAGGGTTTAGGATCTGTGGTTCCTTGCTTTCGAGGTGCCAAGATTCGGGTGGTTTCTCGTTTTACGCGCTCCAGACATTCGCACAGTTACTCTAGGTCCTGCGAGGCGTCTTCCGGAGGCTGTGTGGGCCGTGCATGCATCAGATTGGGTCGAGATCTAAACCCCACCCCAAAGACTTTGGGTACCAGGATTCGCGGACGTTTGGGAGGTTTTCAGGGCCGCCCCTGTCTAAGAAGAGAAACTTCAAGCAGCAAGACGCACGAATTTGCAGCAGCATCAGGTTCCAACACGCAGCCCCACCCTTGAACCCCAAAGCCGCAGCGCTCAAACCCCAAAGCCGGAAACCCGCCCAAATCTCTCAGGACCTCAATGCCAAAGCCTTAAATCTCACCCGAAACTCCAAAGCCATTGAACCCCCAAGCCTCAACACTAAAGCCGTTCAAGCCGAAAGCACTGCCTAAACCCTAAAACCCCAGACCCTAAACTCTAAACCACAAACCCTAAACCCCTAAACCCTAAACCCCAAAGCCTTAACTTAAAACAATAGGAATGCCATGCTGAACAGCTTCGACTTCGAGAGCGTCGCCCGCGAGGTCCGGCATTCTCGAGTTGACGAAGTCTCAGGGTTTTAGTTTTTAGGGTTTAGGGTTTAGGGCCAGTCTGGGCCCTTGAGGTTTAGAGTTACAGGTTTAGGGTTTAGGGGTTCAGGGTTTAGGGTTTAGGGTTAGGGATTTTTTTTAGGGGTTTGGGGTCTAGCAACGCAGAAACCAGCTGCTCCCGCTGTGAACAAGGATCCCCGATCAAGCGTCAACTGCAAGACCTAACTCGCGGAACCCTGAACTCTAAACCAAGAACCCTAGACGTCAGAACCCCGGACAGCAAAGCAACCTTAAAACCTAAAACCCTAGAACCAGCGGTGATGCATGGATGTGTCGTTTCTCTTGCTCTTTGTGGGCTGGTAAGGAGTTCACTGAGCTCAGAGACAGAGTGTAAGCCCCCTTGGGTGGCAGGCTCCAGACCTGCATTCTTCGTGGAGAAAGGGCCAGTGCACTTCAAAAAGCACATCAGAACCTAAACTCTCACTGCTCTTGGAGGTTTGCTGCCTTTTTGAGCTTTGCAGGTCATGGAGCCACAGGCCTGGGGATATTACTCCTCGGGCGGCGATGACGAGATCACGCTCCGGGACAACCACCTGGTTCCTTGGACCCGCAAGACGAAAAAACGCCCTTGAATCGAGGAAGAACCCGTAAAGCAATGAAGGATCCCTCGGAAGCTGAAGCTATATTCCTTCATGAAGGGGCCTTGGAGTCTTTCGGACAGCTTTCCTTCAAGGTTTTGAGCACTGCAGTACGGAGTGTTATGTAGGTTTTTACTTGTAGAATCATTTGCGACCTCTCATTTTCTCCTTCCTGAGGGCTACTGACCTCTGGCTTGCACATACGGTGACCTTCAGAGAATTGCGCGAGAAGACAGCATTGACTTCTTGAGCTCGAGTTCGATGTCGCGATTTGACTAAACAGGGTTTCTTGCTCTGACTTGAACTTGTCCTGGAACGCCATGTTAGCATTCCACGTTGTCTCCGGTTTGTGATTTTTTCCAAAAACTTTCGGATGCGGGATCTACATGAGGGTTGGCAGCGATGGTGCTGCTTTTTGGCTTGGAAGTGTTGCAAGAATGTGATTTCAACTTGCCAGCTGCTCGAAGCTTGAGTAGTTGCTCTAAAATCTCCGTGCTTAATCGCACAGTGCGGCAGCCATGGAGTTCGGCATCTGCGAACTTGCGAAATACTTGAAGAAAGCCATGGATGTGGTGAAGGACAAGCTCGTCGACAAATCCAAGGACTTGGCGGACGGTGCGATCGATTTCATGGGAGAGTTTGTGGACGGTGTAAAAATTTTTGGGTGCCCGTCTCGACCTTCTCTCGCTGATGAAATCCACCCTTCTGAAGTGCGCGGAAAAGTGAGGATGATCGACCTTGGCCCCTGATCAACGTGCACCAACACTGCTGAGATGTTGTTGAACACTCAGCACCAGGTGCACCAACACTTGGAGTAGTCCTGTAAGGGCAGTCTCTTCTCAACGACTACCCGCAGGCTGAAAGTCGTGCGAGGATTATCCGCCGGCTTGATTTTTTCCTGGAGATCCTGCGCTCAAATTCCGGACCCTCATTAGTTGAGGGGCCACCAGGCCAAGGAGTGCATGTGCGACGCGCCAAGCATCCTGAAATGATTCTCTTGATCACCCGATCACCGTTGATCGTCAAGACTTACATGATATTCTACTATGCTACATTGTATTGTATTATACATTGTGTTATATCATACCACACTATAGGCCAGCTTGCCTGATTGCTGGCACCTGTCCGCCTGGAGATGGCAAAGCCTCTCCGCAGTCGAACACCTCCGCAAAGAATGGCAAAGCCTTCAACTTCCGAATCGTTCCGCAGGAAGTCCAAAACGTGCGCGCTCACCGAGATGACTCAAGGCTCATACATCTCCACATTGAAAATGTGTGCATCACCTTACATCCAAGGTTTGCAAACCCCAAACCCTACAGCCTGAACCCTGGACCATGCTGCTGCCAAAACCCTGCATCCTCAACTCATCTGAACGGGTGTAGGACTTAAGTCCGAGAGAATGGAGTTTAGGACTATAGGCTTCAGCTTTTTTGGGTTGACATTAGATCGGACTTATGAGAGCTTTCCGGCCAGAGGGCCTGGCTTCAAGTTTAGAGTTGAGAGGTCGGAGGTCTAGGTGAAGGGCTATTAAACATCTTGGTTTCGGGTTTGGGGTCGGCTTTGGTTTTAGGGTTTGGCGCCCAATGCCTGAAGCGCGAACCGTCGGATTGTAGCCATGCTGACGAGGAAGGTCGCAGTTCATGCTTACAACGTGGTAAGAAGCAGCGACACCATGGAAGTCCCAGGCCTTCCAGCGCATCACGATGCGCCCCCGGATCTTGGTGAACGTGCGGGATACCTGCTCAAACAAGAGGGAAAGACACCGCTCTGCTGGATCGTCGAGTTTTTCGGTTCGGGTTCGGTAGTAACCTTGAGGGCTGCATGGCCTAGAGTTTACACATGGCTTGCTTTTGTTTCTTTGAGGCTTGCTCTTGCAGTGTCAGGATGCGGAGGGTCCGGTATCTTGGCGCATTGATGTTGCTTACAGTGGCTTTGTCTGATGCAGAATGGCTAAACAGAGTCTTCCGCTTATTCGTCGGCGCACGGTTAGAAACGCGAAGAGAAACCAGCCAAACCCCAAAGAGAGTTGGTACTGGGCATAAGCTTAACAGGCTTAACACTCCAGACCCTGAGCTTCAGGTCGCGCCGCTTATTCTTCATCCCTAGACTAGGGGCCCGACTCCCTAAGCAAACCCCCCAAAACCTCGAACTGCAAGCCTCAAGCCCCAAACGCCCGGGCGCTGAGGAGATCGACATGACCACTCACATCCTGGGCCACTTGACGCTTTGAGGTTTGGGTTTTGGGGTTTGGGGGTTCGGGGGTTTAGGGTTTCGGGGGCTAAGTAAGAGTGGTGAGATGGTTTGAGATTGCCCGATCATAGTGCGAATGTGCGGCATTCAAGGTTGAGGGTTTGTAAGCTTCAGTGGTCAGTTTGGTCCATACACAGCTTCCGCTTTGGAGCACGGTCTTAAGGTTCAGGTTGGCTGGGCTTGTATGGAGAGTTTGGAATGTTGGTGCAGGACTCAGTGGTTGATGGCCGGCTCAGGGTGTAATGTTTGGGTTCAAGGTATGATGTCGTTCTTCTTCTGCTTCTTCAATCTTCTCGTGTACTAGCACTACCATGAAGCGTGAACCCGGGCTCGACAAAAGAGCCTAGTGATGTCGCAGGCCGTGTGACCATTTCGACTTTAGTAGTGTTGGCTGTGGCTTAGCGTATCAGGGTAGCAGATCGAGCATGATGAAATGCGACGTAGATAGGATGCCCTTTCTTCCGAGGTGTCCCAGCATCTGTGCCCCTGCAGCTGGGTCTGCATCAAGTCGACAACCTTCGATGCTACAAAGCTTGACTTCGGGCTTCAGCATTGCGGATGGTCCTAGGTCCTAAGCGCAGGTTTTGAAACATACAGGGGCCGGAGCCGCATCCCATCAGCCGAGAGCGCGGCCCCCAACCCCGGAAAGCAGGCTCAGCATCGGCGGTTTGAGCATCCAAGCGCATCGGGTTTCGGAAGCGAAAATCGCGGGTTTGGGGCTGCGGGGCTTTCGGCTTCAGGGAACCCAGGACCCAAAACCCCATAGGGCTTGGGATTTATCGATGTATCTGGGGAGCACCGCAGCTTCTTAGACAAGCCGGCCTGAACCCTAAACCAGAAGCCCTGCAGAAGGCCTGAAGGAGGCAGATAAGATCCAGACACACACCAAGGCGAAACTTGACGACAACTCAACCCAACAAACGTTCGACCGGTTCGCAATCGACAGCCTACAATCCTGCTTGAAGCAAATGCTGCTTCGAGCCCCACTGACCTACAGCTCCACAAGGACCTAAGCCCCAAGACCCAAAGCCAACAGACCAAAACACCCAACCTCAACACGCTAAAAGCAAAAGACAAAAAGCTTGAACCCTTAAACTTAAACCCCCAAAGGTACTTCACAGCCACGGCCCTGGCGAAGCTTGCTCACCAGGCACAGGGGCCGCATTTTCGGTATTGCCAAGTGTTGCTCTTGAGCCATTGAGGAGTCATTGAGGGCTTTAAGAGCGAGTCATTGAGGATTCCAGGATTTGGGGGTCGCAGCCCTGAGGATTCTGGAAGGTGAAGGGCTTTACAGGGATTCAGGTGAGGGTGCTTGAGGTTCTATTTCTGGCATAAGGAGCCTGTGCCGCGAAGAACGCAGCCTTCCTCGCCCGTGAGCCATACATCTCAAGCAGAATCTCGCCTCGACCCTGAACCGGAAGTCGCCTGGTTCAAGAACTACTACTACTACTACTACTACTACTACTACTACTACTACTACTACAACTACTACAACTACTTACCACTACTTACCACTACTACTACTACTACTACTACTACTACTACTACTACTACTACTACTACTACTACTACTACTACTACTACTACTACTACTACTACTATTGAATGAAAGAGAGAAATTCAGTGCCTCGGACATGTACTGCAACTCACGATCTCCTGGTCAGGACGGAGAGGTGGCGATTGTGAAGGCTGGGACGCTTCCCGATGCCTGTTTGGGGTTCCGGGTCATTCCTGCAGAAGGCGATTTCCATGCACTCAAGATCCCAAAAAGTGCAACCCAACATCCGACCATGAAGCGGAACTCTCCTACTCGTATCCGCGCACAGGAGCAAGGAACGAGCCCTTGCAGGAAGCTCTTGGTTTCTCCCTACACCCTGAAACCTAAACCCTAAAACCCTAAACCCTAAAACCCTAAACCCTAAAACTCTAAACCCTTAACCCTAAACCCTAAGCTGCCAAAGCCCCATGTGAGGCGGCCAAGAAGGCTGGCGTGCCCTACATGCGGCTCGTCTCTTCGAACCCCTGAGCTCGGAGCCCTCGCCACAGGGGAGTTTCCGAAAACTAGGGGTAGCTTCCTTATAATAAGGATCCTACTATTTAGGGTAGTATCTTAGGGTCCCTTATTTTCGGAGCCCTCGCCATATCAGGAGCCTGAAAACTTGAAACGAAAGGATCCTTGGTCAGAAGTACCGGGCGCGCTCCTCGCTCTTCAGCCCCGCCGCCATAGGAAACAGGAAAGGCTCCCAGCAAATGCACATTCCACCCATCCGTGGTCTTAAAGCTCTACAGCCCCAGATCCATAAACCTAATATCGCAAAAACCACGAACCTAAACTGATGCGCCAAACCCGAAAGCTGATGCTTCCGGGGAAGGACTTCCCGGAAGGGCAAAGGAGGCCCAATTCTCCGAGAATAGCCTGGCAGACCCAGGGTCAACCAAGTTGATTGACTTACTATTAAGATAAATTCATGAGCGGTGCTGCTTCAAGTACATCTAGTGCCAGAAGATGCGGTCGAAGTGAGATGAGAGAAAGGAAACCCACCGAACTCAAACAGCTGAAAGCCCAAGCCCGTAACCTCCACTACCCACAAGCAGAAGCCGCAAGACTCAAGCCCTAAACTCGTCCAAACTCTAAGCCCCAAGAGCCCAGCACCCAGGCTTCCCACCCTGAGCTCCTACACACTCGATGAGATGCTGGCTGCACGGACGGGGCTCTGGGATGAATCCCACATTAGGTCCAGGGGCCGGGCAAACTACCAACATTCCTCAGGATTTCTTATTGCACTTCTGGTATGATGCCCACCAAGACCTACACAGAGGTCTCGGTTTGGGCCTACGGACCAGGTGTCAGCTTTAAAGCCATACAAAGTGGCTCATTTCTTTCCTATCAGGACCCCGGACCAGCAGGTCTTCTCCCAGCTCTACGTGAACCCAGAGCGCTCGAGGTGGAGCCGGTGAGTTCTGGCACTGCAACAGAGATTCTACAAGTCTGCCATTCCGAAACTCGGGAGTTTTAGGGAGTAGAGGGGAGTAGAGTTGATCCTGAACCCAGAAAGCCCTTGAGCTGTGCTGTAAGCCAGCGCATCGCTTCTCATGTCTCCAGAGGTCCGAGGAGTACGTCAAGAAGCTGGAGGACGCGGGCGTCAAGGCGCTCGGTTGAGCTCCGGAGTTTTCATTTTCTGCTTCGAAGCAAGCGCCGCGGTCCAAGCAGTGGCTCTTCTTGCTACGTCTCGTCTGGTTGGATCATGCAGGCACTTTCGCAGATTTATGGTCCAAGGCCCTTCCTTGAAATGCACTACCCTCCCCCCTTCGTTCCTTCATGGATTCATCGCCACCCCCATAAACCCCTACTGCAATCTCCGCCGGAAAGCTGCAAGGCGCTCTTTGTCACCGTGGATGCACCCCAGCTCGGCCGCCGCGAGAAGGACATGAGGCCGGCCCTGGAGTGGAGCGCTTTTGGCCGGGTTCGGTGTAAAAAGGTTAACTTTCGGGGCCTAAACAATTACCAACAATATTTTGGCGGTTCCTTGGTATTATATAGTATAATGGGCCCCAAAGCCCTATTCTAACTACCCACTATATTCGTGATTCAGTGTTTTGGGGCCTAGGAAGAGATTGGTTGAGGCTTTCGGGAGCAGGGCTGTCTCTCTCAAACTGAGAAGTTACATACGAGCAGCAGCCTTTACCCCAAACGCGAAGCATGAAGCCCCAAAAGGCCCAAAGCCCTACGGGTGTGACACCCCCAAGCCTCGATTTTGGAATGCACTGAATTCTTTGGAGGCCCTCGACGCCCCTGGACACGTTCTTAGCCCGTAGCCCTGCCTTCAAGCCCTGCAGTCCCTTGAGGATCCCTTGAATCCCTGAGCCTTCTCTAGAGCGCGCTCAAGCGAAGCCAGACATAGCAGGAACAAGTTCACCCAGCAGGGCTCCGATGTCCAGGGCGACGATGAGGATGACGGTGCGCTGCTGTTGTGAGAGCTCGAGATCATGCCTGGTTCTGGTAGCAGTAAGGCTTTTCGCTTGAGCATGAACACACCATCGTCCTGATCATGGCCATAGTCGTCCTCATGATCATGGTCGTGGTGACGATGTCTTTCATGGTCGTGAGCATCGCAGGACTAAGAAGAGTTGTCATCAGTTAATTGCAGTCATGGCCCTGCACCTAGTGCCTGCACCTGTCAGGTCTCAGGAATCAGGAAGATTCCGTTCCCCTGTTGCAACACCCTGCAAAATCTCGAAGCCTGCGCCAAGGGCTCCGATACCCACTGACCCTCGCGGCGCTCAACATACGATTCTCGAACTCCTGAGCCAAAGCACCATGCACATACCCATAAAGCGCAGAAGAAGCCACAGGTCTGTTGCAAGAAAACTCGCAAGCCGTCGCAAGCCTGGAGGAATCGGAAGCATGCCAATTGGCTCCCAACGCACCTGAACGCACATCTTTAGAGTCCATCATCATTTCATCGAAGGGTAGATCCTGACTTCCTAAATCCTGAGCCCTGACATGGACGGACGTTGCAGAACAGAAGGGTCCCGTAATGTAGGGCCCGACTAGTAGGACCCTTAACATAAGGGCCGCTGAAACCTCCGTGAAGCCAATTCCAGAGCAGGTGCTGTGGACCGTTCTCAGGGTGCTACCCGTGCCATCAGCAGCAACTCTGCGCAACTGTGCGAGTTCGGCTTGGGTGTGTATCCTTGAGTGTTCAGGGTGAAAGGTTTAGGACCATGCTGATCCGGATCGCTCGGCGTGGGGCATCGGGTTGAGGGATGTAGGCCCTGCGAGTTCAAATCTTGAGCCCTAAATCTCACAACTTTCTGCCCCAAGCCTTAGACAGATCACAGGCTACATCGACCCAGGCCTCAACTGGGAGGAGCCGCGGCTTAGACAGTCAGATCTGGCAGGTGTTGGTAGGATCCTTGAAGGTTCACGCACGAGGGCTTGGGTTTGCAGCAACAGCACCTCGTCCACAAAGACCATGAGCGTGCAGTCTTGGATCTTTCAGGTTTCGTCCAGGGAGCAGGTGTTAGGGCTTGGGGGACGGCCCCGAGGCCCAAGCCCCGAAAGTGTGCACTGGCTCCAGCAAGCTGGGTGATGTCAGGACGTGCCGTGGCTCAAGAGCATCACGAAGATGAAGGTCGGACGTGCAGTATAGTGTTTGAGTACTGAGGGTTTAGGATTCCCGAACTTGAGCTTAGATCCAAACCACAAAACCCTTCCATGCGCGTCCTCAAACCCCCGTTCCTAAACACTTGGATCTATTTGACTGCGAGAAGAATGCATACACGTAGCCTAGTAGCCTAGGCGAAGCTAAGCGACTGGCATCAGGCCTTTCCGGTACCTAGAGGGCACCCATGGAGTGGTTCTAAAGGTACAGATCCAAGACCCGGCGTCTTTTGTTGTCACATTTGCACCACGAAAGGACTGTCGCAGTCCTGGCTCTTTCCGGAGTTGGGACGAGCCATCAATGAATCCTGCTGTTTCCTGGCTTCCCCGAAAAACCTTGGCGTTTCCTGGCTCCGGCCTCATTTCCTGGCTCTTGCCCAGCCACTTCCGAGGACCTTTGCTGTGGCTGTAGTAAGCTCCCCTTCAACCGACCACTTGCTTTGGGTCGCCCGATATGAGGCCATGCCGATCGGCAGCGAAGACAGCCTCACAGAAACCCCACATGCTCTAGTGCCTGAAGTGTGCGCCAGAACTGCCTCACATGCAGACCGTATTCAATGGAGGTTCGTTTCGCTTCATTGTTCATCTTCCCGTGATCCAAGACAGCCTGGCCAAAACCGAACATTACTGTCGAGGTTCATCCACCATGACCTGCAGTCCGTGGAGAGCTATTGCTAATGCCCCCGCAGGCATGTTAAGAACATTTTGCACACTAAACCATACGATGTCTGAACTGAGGTGGGTCTCCCACAAACGCCCGACGTAATCACACCCTGAACCGCGCCTGTGCAAGAGGTGCTGCTGAAGGGCGTGCAGTGTGCCGAGGATGCCGTGTCCGCTTACAAGGCACATTTGAGTCATCAAGTTGCTCTCATGCCGGGTTACAATGATATTTGTCTATAGATTGCCGTAGTCCAGACGCATCAAAACATGGTACAATTATTCTTGCATAGCCGCTGCATCATCTTCAAGTTGGCAGCCCAGTCCCGACCACCCACCTGAATCGCCAAACCTTCGACCTCAAAGCCCAAGTCGCCCTAATCCCTAGGCCCCTCTCATGCCAAGGCTGGTTTGTCAGGCTGCGTGCTGTCCAACCACGGCGGCAGGCGAGCTTCCAGGACTAATCGCGAAGTTCGTTGCAATAGTATCACTGTTGTCATGGTTGTTGCTGCTCTTATGACAAATTGTATTGGCACTGAAATTAGGATAAGTATTCAGAACAAGAAGATGATGCTATTTGCAATGTAGTTGCAGCTACAATCACGGAAGCCATTCAAATCATGCGAGTCCCCAAGACGAATATTGCTGGCAAAGCGACTATCCTTAGTCCCATCTGGGTTTGTGTCCTTCAACTACGGTAGGATGATTCTTGAACCCTCATGCACACATGGTCTGAAGACAGATTGGAGGTTTGCGGACCTAGGGTGTCGGGTCAAGGGTCTGGGTTTGAGGGTTTCGAGTTCAGGGGTTTTCTAGTCTGGGGTTCAGGGTGTTCATGTTTCGGCATAAGCAACCGACTGCAACCACTTTTCCCTTCCTCGCTAAAGCGAGAGCAGGTGATATCATGAAATCCCGCTTCGTGGTTCGTATTCACAGAAAGCTCTGCAGAGGTTGAGCACATTTTCCAAGCTTTAGTCCTACATGCTGCCTTGCGCTCTGGCGAAAGCGAGTGAGAAACCGTTGCTTCGCTCTGAGCACCTCGGTGTGTAGTTACGTGGCTGAGAGAACTACAGTAAGCGCGGTATGAGGTTGGGCGCGAGCTGCGCCTTTTGCCCGGTGTCGCCTTTCATCTGAAACCACCCAAGCCCGCTTAAAGAAGCCGCATTCCATAGCTCGGAACCCGAAACCCCAGACCCCAACACACCAAATCGAGTTCATGAGCTTCCACCTGCGAGGCAGTTGGACACCTGCCGCCCAGGCATTGAGGCTCCTTCTTCACACAAGTAGGCTTTACAGTGTTCTGTTGAGTCCTTCAGGGCTGTTGCTGGTTCTGCAGGTTTCTGTAGGTGCTGTGGATCACGTGTGGTCGAAGACGTGTAAGTTCTGTGGAAGTTCGCAAGACATCGGTCCGGTTTTAAGAGAAGGGGATCCTAAGGCCCGAAAGCAGCCATGTGTAAACCCCTCCAAACCTCCAGCCTCAAACAAAGTACAGGTATCATAGACACCCATAAACCCCCAACTCTCAGCATTACGATGCCAGGAATCTGGCTCCAAGTAGGATCCGGCTTATAAGGACCCCAAAAGTATGTACCCCCTAATTTTCCGAAACTCCCATCCCCTTCTCCCGACTCTCTTCTTGAGGTGCTCCCCGAGGTCATGGAGGGGCTCCGAGAGGCTGGCGCCACCAAGGAGAGACCTCGGCATCCGGGGCTGAGTCGGTGCTGCTCCGGGTGCTGGATGATGATGATGATGACGACGACGACGATGATGTTGATAGCTTTCGCCAACACAAGAGCAGCAAAGGTAGATAGATAGATAGATACAGCCATGGGCATCGAAATGGTTCGACGGTTAAATTTGGCAAATGTACATGACTAGGCAAGTATGCAAGCAGTCAACGGGTAGAGAGAGAGAGAGAGAGAGAGAGAGAGAGAGAGTGAGAGTGAGAGAGAGCGAGCAGCCCCTCATAATCGGCGGAAGAAGAGAGCGAGCCCTGCTCTGTGTAGTCCTGCTACCGTGGCCCTTTGCCCTGTCCTGCAAAGAAACCCAAGCAGGCACTGCGAGCACTTTGAGGTAGGGGGTCCTGTCTGACCATATGCAAGAAGCCGAGGGGATCCACTTAGGGGTGTATAGGGGCTGCTGTGGGTGCAGTGCGTCCAAGGTGCGGGGAAAAAACTTGATGTTCGGCTCCCAGCAATCGGTCGATGTCCCTACTACCAGAAGTTTCAACCCGGCTGTACTCCAAAGAAACACACCTCACCCTGTGACCTGATACGATCATGCTCTAGCCTTATTCTGCCCGGTGTTTCTACTTTTGACGGAAGAAGCGGGAAGCTGAGCCGTTTTGCGCGTGGAGATCAGTTGACTTGGGGGATACAGACGGACTTCCGGTAGGCCAAACTGGCGTTGCAGTGGGTTGTAGGTCCTTTTGCAGGTGCGTTGTGTCCCAGGTGTTGTCGGTTTGTTGATGGCAGTATTCGGCCATCGAAGCACTCCCGCAACTGGTCGACGCAAAAAATTCAAACCTGGGGGGACTGACATTTCCATGCGAGTTCTGATGCTACGTACTACTACGTACTGTAGGAGTTGCAAATGTTAGGTTGCATAGTTATGCTGGAAACATTCGTCGACCCCCCAAAAAATATGCATAGTGCAGCGGCCCCCAAACAAACACACTGATCTGTTCACTACATCATTGTATGTCGCGGCCTACGATACGCGTCTGCACACTCTGGGGAATGCTGCAGAAACCTATGCATAAATTCAAACGTCCTGAAAGATGGTTGAAGACCGAAACAATGTAGGCTGGGGGCCTAACTGCCCCCTTAAGCCTGGGAGAAGAAGAGAGAGAGAGAGAGAGAGAGAGAGAGAGAGAGAGAGAGAGTAACAAGCTCAGCCTGCGGACAGCCCGAACAGTAGTCGCACGTAAAACAATGCAAACCTCCAACCGAACGGGCAGCTCCCGCGGGGGCTCGCCTTCAAGCCTGGGGAAAGAAAGAGCCAGACACAGAGAGAGAGTGAAAGGGCGAGAGAACCCTCCAACCCTGCACCAACCCTCAACCCTCCACCACCCTCCAACCCTCGCACCCCTCTCCTCCCTCCAACCATCATCCGCATCATCAACACTTCATCGTGACCGTCGATTTGATCACCAGGAGAATTTCGCCGTCTTCATCGACGGCGGCGTGCGCCGTGGCGGCGATATCTTCAAGGCCGTAGCGTTGGGCGCGCAGGCGGGTCAAGCGGCTTTGGGCCCTTGGTTCTGGTCCGTGAACCACAACAAAGCAACAAGGATGAAGCGAACACATCACAAGGTACAGCATGTCTATCCCAAAATCCAAGCATGCAACTCATTGCCATCATTGTTGCTCCAATTGTCGTAGTTCTTGTTATCATTTCTCGAGGATTGGTCCTTACACCCGGCGTAGATCATGACCAGGCAGTGGGTGTGGGCCGCCCAGTCCTTTACTCCCTTGCCTCTTACGGCATGAAGCTCGGCCGCCACTCACGGGTTTCTACAAAAAGGGTTATCATAACAGCTCCCATTGGGGTTCTCATAGGGGGTTTCTCTAAGGGTTAGTTAGTGATGGAGGTTTCTGGATTCCGGGGTTTGTGATTTTGGGTTCTTGGACTTTGGGGGTGTGACGGCGGGATGATCTTGGGGGTCTGCGTCTTGGTGTCCTTCGGGTTCTGATGTCATCATGTCTGGCATATCATGATACCCTATAAGTCACCACGCCCAGTAATCAGGACCGTGCCGTTCCTGAAAGGAGCCTAGTTATCAACAGAGGCAGGGGATAACGAAGGTTATGGCAGGATGCCTCCGATGCTGTTGGATCTACTACAGAGGGGTTACAAGAAGGGTACTACAATATAGGGTCCTTGGAAATTAGAATAGGGTTTCGGGGCTCATTTTCCATAGCCGCCGAATGTCCTCTGGGCCACCTTTTCAAGGCGATCTTTCAGGTGATGCGATTATGGGGCCCAAATAAGTACCAATGTTCCTTAATAGAATCATAGTATAGTGGGCCCCAAAAACCCCATTCTAAGTAAAGCTCCTATAGAATTCATTGCATCCCGGGCCTTCGGCGTTATGATCGGCATGCGTTTGGCTGTTCGTTTCGCCACTCCAGCATGCATGGCATCATCCTCCGATTGTCCAGAACCGTAGTCTCAGGACGGCACTTTGCCAAAAATCTAACCAGCCCAACCCTAAAACCCTGAACCCCAACCTTTCCTGGGACCAGAAGGTTTGCTGGCTTTGAAGGCAGGGAATATTTTGCTTAGACACCGTGGCCTGTGAGCTTTAGGCAGGCCTTCCCGGACATGGCTTAGAGTTCGAGTTCAGTTTAGGGTCTACGGCGAGGGCCCGAGCCGATAGCAGGGCTCCCAGCTGCCCCAGCTCAATGAAAATCAATACCGTGCCAGCTCCCTGGAGCCAGGAACGGCATTGTCCGAATGGTTCACATGCTCCAGGACGAGCTCCAGATGGCCGCTTTGGGGGAAGTCGAAGAGTCTGGAATTGAGAGTTTCCGGCGCCAGGGTTCAGGCTTACTGCGGCCGGTTAGGGTTCCTTCACTCGGGGGCTTAGAAGAAAGCCCGAAACTCAACCCTGGCTCCCTCTTCACCACCTGGCCGGCTCCTGTCAGAACACCCCCTCGACCAACCACTTCGCTACGAGTAGCCTTGTTTAAGCTTAAGTCCCAGCCCACATCTGAGTTTCTTCAGGCTACAGGATTCTTACGCCGCTACAGTACTGCCTTCCGGCCCTGCAGCTTTCGCGGTACACCGGGGCTGACCTACACTGCGCCCTTCTACAATGCTCTGATCGAGGTGATGCGCCTCTCCGGCACACCGAACATCCCGAGCATCACCGAGAAGCACGCAACTTGCGAGCAAGTGACATGCATCTTTGGGAAGCAACTCTCGCTAGAAGGCCGAGTCGAGGAACCTGGTCCCTGAGTGTCCGTCAGCAGCAAAGCAGGGCTTCTACCCGCAGAAATCCCCACCTTTTGCGCCTGATCTGCGAGAAGACCTAGGTCCCCACTGTAGGATGGGCTTGAGGTGATCATCACCAACCTGGCCGATCACATCGTGCCGCTGCCTACGGACTTCCTTGTTCAGCAGCCCAGCAGCATTTGACCGGTGGTGCTTCAGCCCAGCGCGGCCATCTTGCCAAAGACGGGGTCTGTGTGGCTGGTCTCCGGTGTTGCTTGGGGTGTTGTTTCGCCTTCAAGCTAATGGGCACCCGTCGCAGAATTCTTAGCCTCTGCACTTGCGGTACGAAAAAAGCTAGCCAAACCCCGAGCAAAGACCAGAAGGGCCCCCTCTAGGGCCCACATTAGGCCATATTAGGCCATATTCTTGAGACCTGGCCCGGCTTTGTTGGTTTCGGGCTTGAGGGGGGTGGAGTGCCTCGCAGCCTTAACAATGCATTTTCGCAACATGCCCTGGAAGCCCTGTCTATGCAATCGAAATGTCCAGGCTGGCATTTGGAAATCAGGGATCGAGACTGCGTCGGGGTTTGGATTTCGGAGTGTCTAAGCTCACCGTATAGGTTGCTCTACAGGCTTCTGACTCCCTGAATCCCTAAGCCTAGAGCCCCTTGAAAACGCATCGCAACCCTGGTGTCCCAAACTCGTCAGCCTAAATCCCTACTTAATTCCAACCTGAAATTCTGAACCCAAGTTAACTACTAGGGCGCCCACCTACTGTTCAGTCGTCGCCCACGCGGCCGCGACGTCGGCTGGTGCTGTGTTGAGGAAACCTCGACAGAGACTACAACGGCCGACAACAACCTGTGTGGGGTTCCTATTATACTTACGGCTTTAACACTTTAGTATAAACACCCCCAGGACCCCATGCCTGGATAAATGCCACCACCCAAAAGGTAGCACTTCTTCAGCAGTTCCAGAGCCCAGACCCTGTAAACAGCACTACTGCAAGTCCACAACACCTTCTGAAGAACTACGCCGTGAGGACACATGCTTTAGCGTTTTTTGTTTAGCGGCTTACACCCCGACCCTAAACCTGAAAACCCCTCAACCCTTAAACCACAAGACGCTTGACAGGAAGTCGAACGCGGGCTTAGCAGTGGGGCTTGAAGCGGAGTAGGAGCGTGCAAACCTCCTGTTGGATTCCCATCTGCCCATCACCCCCTACAAACCACCAGAAACAACACACTGTGACATATCTCCATAAGGCATGATGAAACCCTGCACATCCCACACATGTCCATGAAACCCCGTAAAAGACCATGTGCAAACCCTAAGCCCTCAGCACCCCAAATCCAAACCCATCATATTCCTTAGGGCTTCCTGTATATAATTCTATTACAAAGGAGCCCAAACCCTGCCCTAATTATGAAGGCACCTATATTAAAAAAATCCAACCCCTCTATCTAAGCCTTCTTTTGCAATTAAAAGGAACTCCAGAGAGTTGGAATATGGAATAATGGCAGGACCCCCCCCTAATTTATCTTAAAGGGATTATGAGAATGATATTCCAACTTTCTGGCTTCTTAAACCCTAAACCCTAAACCCTAAACCCTAAACTGTAAAGGCGCACCTACCAGGGCCTGGAGCCGGCAGCCAAGCTCTGAGCTGCCTTTAAGAACGCCGGGGGCAAAACAGGGGCGAAGGTCCTGGGATTTAGGGGTTTATGGGGTTTGGGGTTTAGGGGTTTAGGGGTTTATGGGTTTAGGGTTTAGGTTTCAGTGTTCAGTAGTTAGGGTTACCATCGAGGTTGCGAATACAAGGCTTACGGCTAAGGGTCAGTAAGGGTTTGCTTAGGCTTGTCATGACTTTAGGGCAGGGGGGATCAAGGGTTTCGGTCTCGGTTTCAGGGTAAAACGTAGGGATGAAGGTTCATAATGATTCACAGTGTAGAAGAGTGTGTACTACATGGGTCCAGGGGCTTTTCTTTAGGATTGAAGGGCAGAGGCTTTTGCAGCATTGAGGGATGAGGAGACAGGCGGCTGGAGTTTGGAGCCAACCTGTAAAGTGTGGAATCCAACCCCCTTTGTCCGACACCTGAAAATAAAACACCAAATCCTGAACTTCAGAATCTCCAATCCAGAACCTCTATGCGTCAGAAGGCTCGTCTACCCCAGGCCCAGCTTGGCAGAGATGCAAACGCGTAGGGGGTTGCTTGCGTGGTCGCCCTGTGGCAACTTAATATTTGAAGGGTGCTTACTACTACTATGTGCTTACTTCTGATGGTAATGGTTCAACTGAATGGGTTCAGATTGTTGATACCATGAACTGCCATCAGGTTTACAATCCCTTAGTCCGCCCCGTTGCTTCTTGCATTCTTGTGCCGCTACGAGAGAGGGTAGACTCGACAGTGGCATCGCTAACACTTCATTCTTTTTTTACAAGTCGGTGTGTTCGTGTGGGCGGGCGGGTTGTGCCATCCCGTGTGCGCTGCTGAAGTCTTGTCGCACTTGGTGTGTTTCCGCCGATTCGCTTAGTGTTGTTGCGCTGATTTTCGATGTTGGCACTGTTGCCGACTGCCTTGGCAACCATGTCTTTTGTGGGTACAGTGAAGTTCGTTCTTGCTGCTTTCGTTGTTGGTCTTGCTGTGGTTACCACAAGTGCTGCAAGCAGTGGCCCTAGACAGCAGAGCCCGGGCTTTTGCCTTTTAACACCGGCGGCTGTCGCTAGCTTGTCACCAAAGTGGTCATGGCAATACTCGGCAGTCATAGTCACGGCTGGTCTATCGTTATTGCTTAACTCTACTCATGCTGACTGAATATATGTTCTGCGAGGCTGTGTGTATCACAATCATCGCAGGCATCGCTGCTGCCATTGTTTTCCGTAAGACTTGGTCTTGCCAGCACCACCACCACCACGACGGCGACGACAATTTACTACTCCAGCTACCACTACTCCTACAACTAGTGCTGCTACTGCTGCTGCTACTACTACTGCTCCTGCTACGACCCGAAGCCGACCAACATATACTGGTACTTCTGCTTCTGCATCCTGTGCGTGTACTGGTCTTTCGTTCCCAAACTGACAACGCAGCAGCTTTCGGCAGATTTGATTTGGGAGGCTTGAGGCTCGCCGGTTGGGTTTCGCTTGGCTCGGGACGGACTTGGTAAGTAAACATCTTGCCAGATGGCACAGATGCCAAAGCCTACCTTTTCTCAGACCCTGCAATTTTTCGTGTCTTCCTGATCAATGGAAGCGAGGAGTTTCTGTTGCATCCATCCTGTCAAGCCGCCGCGCAGGGCATGCGCATCAGAGCATTTCTGCACCCATTTGTGCTTGTTCTACCACAGCACCCACATGATATAGCATAGTGGCTACCACTTGATCACAATGCTGACTATTGGAGGTACTATGGATCGAACTCATGTTGCCCGGTTCCTGCAAGCTTGTACATCATCCTAGAAAGATGCTTGAGACCCCGAAGTTTGCCAGCTCTCCGCGGCGAGACCTACCGAAGCTAAGCAGTTCCGAAATCTCAGCTAAAACCGAAGCGTTCAAGATGCCCAATCCTATTCGTTTTACTCTGCTCAACTGCAAGTATTGCCTGGAAGTGAAGCTGTGCCGAGGCTTACTTAGCTTCTGAGGTCATCGATCGTGTTCGAAACCCGAAACCTTGAACCCCTGAACCCCTAAACCTAAAAGCCCTCAATCTTAAAATCTTAAACATTAGACCCCCAAAACGAGATGCTGGGCTTGCATTTTGGAGCGCTTTTTCGGGCGGGGTGTATTCTCTACTCTGGTTCCCCCTACTACAGCGTCTAGGGTTTGAAAGTTGGGGTTTGGGGCGATTTGCGGGATTTTGAACTTGGGATCTAGGGTTATATAGAAGCACAAGATGTTAATGTCATAAACAGTTGCATTTGAAGTATGCTGCAGGTGCGTGTGTGGTCTGCAGGCTCCGCGTGAGAAAGTTGCTCTTAAGCCTCAACCCCTGAGAATTTCTAGGGCTCGGGTTCAGGCTTTAGGGACACTGGCACCACAATGGGCTTGTGGTTCCTAGGCGAACTGTGCGCACTTTGAAGCTTCATGTGTGGCCGCCCTTGACGGGATACGACGAATAGCGAGCATGACTGTACAGCTCGACCTGGCCACGAAGCCAGATCTTCGATCTTCGTTCAGCGAGATGGTGGCGCTGACCCAGACACGTGACCCAGAGTCAGAAAAGCTTGAGCGCTCTACACGAACGCATTGGCTAAATCACCAGTACGCTTCCGTGTAGCTTACAGCATAATGTAGAAGCCCGCAAATCTGCCCTATGCTTGGGACCTGACAGTTAATGCCCCACTGCTCCTTCAGGTCTGTAAACCCACCATAACAACACTCGCAACAAGCCGCGGGAGACAGCCCTAGGTGAGCGGCAAACTCCAAAGCGCTGCACCGTACCCGGCAACCCTGTGCGGTCAGCCCAAAGCAGCATGAACAAGGCCCGAACCGCGAACTGCGAACTCTGAGCCCTTTATCCAAGCTCTCAAAGGCATATACCAATCCCAAGCCCTGAATTCAAGATCGCCCAGATGGCTCGCTTCTACACGGCTTCGATCCTGATTGCGGTAGAGGCTCTGTGGGATCGCAATGCCTGCCGGCAGCAATGGGACTAGGATCTATGCAAGTTCAGGGCAAAGTAGGGTTGCGGCTTGAGAGTGTGTGCCGGTGATTTTATATTTGGAATTAGGAGATTCTCTGGCGCTGCCAGAGCTTGAGGGTCTGAGTACAGGGTCACGATTTAGGACTAGATTTCTGTGGGGTTCACAGTTCAACCCCAAACCCATAAGCCTGAAAGCCTGAGCCCATCAAGGCCCCGACACAACACTGTTTCGAACTGTGTATAGACTCCAGATA
Source organism: Symbiodinium sp. CCMP2592 (assembly GCA_905221615.1). Taxonomy (NCBI): domain Eukaryota; class Dinophyceae; order Suessiales; family Symbiodiniaceae; genus Symbiodinium; species Symbiodinium sp. CCMP2592. The sequence goes on along the minus strand of CAJNDT010002179.1, from coordinate 151,889 downwards.
ACCTCTGTAAACCATCTGACCAAACCTTCCTAAGCAGTTTAACGATTTCTAAAACAAGTCCTACAGCCCAAAGTCTCTTCGCCCCGGACTTGCCCCGAAGCCCTGGACCTGCTGTAGGGGCGCTGTGCCTAACCCAGGATTTTGTTGGGGCTTTGGGTATACGGGCTCATTTGGGCCTCAGGTTTTTGGGGTGCGGGAAACGCAGGCTTGCGGTTCGGGATTTCAGACCCAAACAGAACCAATCCCGAGAACAGCCGTCGTCATGGTCATAGTCACAATCATCATCATCATCATCATCATCGTCATGCAAATGCTTTGTCATCGCTGCCACTTGCACGACTACAAGAAATTGCGATGCTACCTAAACTCCGGACTCCTGGAGGCCCTCGACTCTCTAGACCCTGAAACTCCAAGACCCCTAAATCCTATACCACAGAAAAAAAGGTTTCGACTGTGTCCAGCCCTGAACCAGAAGCCCAAAACCCAAAGCCTATTGATCCCTTCGAGAAACCTTTCAGGAAAGCTCTAGAAAGCCCTAGATAACAACCCTTCAAAACCCTGAACCCTAAACCGTAAACCCCTAAACCCCTAAACACCTAAACACCTAAAGCCTATAAACCCTAAACCCTAAACCCCTAGACCCCAAAACCCTAAACCCTAAGCCCCAAGGTCGTGTATCGAGACCTTAAGCCGGAGAATGTGATGCTCGACCAGGAGGCAGCGGAGATCCATGGTTTGAGTTGTTTCTCATTTGGGTAGTTCTCTAAATTAAGGTCCCCTTTTGGGTACCCTAAATAACAGGTGCCGTATTGTAACAGGGACCCAAATGGGAACCATAATTTTGACAACCACCCATTTTATGAGGGATTTGTAGGGCTTTCATCTGGTTCTGTTAACTCGCAGCACGTGCAGCAGCAATAGCAATCGCAGGAATGCTGCCAGGCTTAGACTCGGAAAAGAAAGCAGTCGCAGATTCTGGCCTGAGTGCAAGAGTCTAAAGATACATTTTTTTGAAGGTCTTGACATGTGTAGCACTAAAATCCAAAGTCCTAAGTCTCATCTTAAACCCCAAACCATAACATCTCAACCCCTAAATCTTAAACCCCACACCCCAAGACAGCCAGAGTATGCCCTTAGTGTGCAGCGTAACTGCTTCGTGGACTGGGCAACATGATTATTGAACAATCCAGAAACAAAACCCACTTAAAAACCCTCTAAAGCCACTTAAAACCATCTGAGACCACTTGAAACCCCTTGAAAAAGCATGTAAAACCATTAAAGCAAAGCCTTTTCTTGGTCCCCAAAAGAGCTCGGAGCCGGCGCCAGGGTTACGTCAAGATCATCGACTTTGGGGTGATCTCCCCAGCGGTCTTGAAGTTGGAGTTTAGGGTCTGGCATGCGATTTTAGGGTTTCGGGGCGTCGGGTTTGGGGTTGGGGATATGAGGGTTAAAGGTTCAGAATTTTGAGGTTTGAAGCTGGAGTTGTGTATGCTTAAAATGATGAGTGGGATAGCTGCTACCGTTATGATTACGTGGTGGCTGGCTATGCTGATTTGTTTTTCATGCTTCATAATCTGGTGGTAGACGGTTAGAGAGAGCAAAGTACGCAGTTTCACGGGGCTGGAAGAGCTGTGGAAGTTGAGGAAGCTCAGGGTCCCGAAGCCAAAAGCAGCACCAGGGCCGAACCAAAGCCCGAAACCCAAACCTCTAAGCCCCAGGCACCACCCAAGACCCAGACCCGAACCCCCAAAGGCCTAAGGTTCAGAGATAAGTGAGATACCATAGGGGCTTTAATAATTACACATATTTTTTGGGGGATCCTTGATATAATTGTAGCAAAAATCATAGTATAATGGGCCCCAAAACCCTATTCGAATTGTTAAGGCCCCTATTTTAAGCTTAGGCAGGCCCCACGACTGTGGGGCTTCGGATATGGCGGGATCAGGATCTGGTAGTTGTTCAAAATATCCGTGCCCGAAACAGTTACAGGGTAGGTTCCCTTTTGATGAGGGACTCCTCAGAAGGACGTTTGTTCCCGATGGCCCCTGCCTTAAACAGACTTTAGAAGAATTTTGTCACATAGCGCAGGTGGTTTGAAGAGGCTTCTGTGCCAACCACCCTCCAACACTTCGCTTGCGAAGTCTCGGGAAGATGCTCCAGGTCCAAACCAAACACCACTCCCTCGTTTCCGTAAGGCCTGACCTAGACTCCTAGACTCCTAAACGAAAGCCCTAAGCCGGAACTAAACCAAAACCCGAAGTTCTAGTCTGCACCGTGAGCATTTGCTGCAGACCGTCATTCTCAGCAGCATCAGTCGAGGATTTCCAGAATGCCACTGTAAAATTCCGACCCCGGGACGAAAACTAAAGCCCCCTAAACATGCACATTGGCTTCCTTGGCTTAGGTCTCGAAGAAGCTTGGGGACAGAGAGAGCCGTACTTACACAGTGGCCGCGGCCCCGACATGCCATGGACTTCTGCTCTCTGTAAGGCTCGTTCTCTCGGCCGTCTAGTTTACCCTGTAGTGCTTTTACCTCCATCCTTAATACCGCCACTGTGACCACGACGGAGTTGCTGTCAAATGCTACTGTGCTCAATGGCGAGGTCTGCCTTTGAGCAAAAAATCCTCGGTACTATATGGGATGTTTTGAGAAAATACAACACTCGTAAACTTCGTAGACGCTGAGCTTCAAAGCCAACCCAGTGCGCCCTGTGCATCAGACCGTGTCGCCCGACAGACCGCGCTTGATGCCAGCTGGGTTTAAGGTTACACGCTTGGTTCGAGCTTTCATTACTCTGAGGTCATCACTCCCATTTTTGGAGTCCGAACTTCTAAAGACTGATGCCAGACCTCCTGACCCAAACCAGCAATTTTTGGCTGTTGTTGAACATCATAGCATAACATCATCAACTGCCAGAAGAAGCTTGATGATTCGTTCGAGCAACCGCCCAGGTCGGCACCCCGCACTACATGGCCCCGGAGGCGAAGGGCCGATGTGCCAATAGGAGCAGAGTGGGTGGGTTATTGTAAAAAGCGAGGCTCCCTCACGCGGTGTGTTCAACTGAAAGCCCTTTCTTTCCACAGTCCCTCGTTGCGCGCCCGCGAACACCGAAATCATTGTACTTTGGCACATGTTGGCATTTGCGAATTGTTTGAGTCATTCTAAATCGCTCGCAGTCGCTGAAGTCCTGTCGGGGCCACGCGAGAAGCAACCTTTGGAATTTGGCAATCGTGCTCCGGCTACAGTCCCGCGCATAGTTCGGGGTGGGACTCGTGTTCTGCCCACAAGCCTGTGCTTGTCAGCCCCCCGAAACCGTGCTGCCGCGACGGTGCAGTGCATATTTTGGGGTGCAACCCGTGTTTCCGCCTCGAAAAGCATGGCTCCCATGCTCCCGTTACATGGCCGTGCGTGTGCCAATCATGATGGTCTCTAACTGTGTACAAAAACACTCACCTGTCTGTTGCATAAACAAACGCCAAAATTAAATAAGTACATACTTGCGAAAGTCGTTAGCTTGGCAAATACACAGATGAATATTTTAGTCAGTCAAGGAATAAGGAAAGAGATAAGCACCTAGATATCAGATGTAGATGACTATCGTTCTAGAACTGCATGTGTGTATATACAAAAAATATTTCGATGTACAGGCCCACACAACAGATACAGGGCACTTAACCACAAATATCTGCAGGGATTATGAGGCTTCGGACGGTCTGCGCAGGCTGAGAGGAAAGTGGCAGTGAGGGGGGAAGGAGTGGATAGCGTTGGGCTTCGGGCTTAGTATTAGTTTGGTGCAGGGAAGGGAAAGTGCAACGGTGGACTTCGTTGTCCAGTATATACCTTACAGCGCTCCCATACCTTAACCCTAAGGCCTAAATCCCAACCCTGAAAACTGCTGGTCCTGAGAGCCTTTACTGCCTGGCAGGTTTTCCAGGGCAAGGGCTATGGAGTGGAGGCCCCCGGCCGAGAGCAGAGTAGCCATGGCGGTCTAAACAAGACAGGGCTTGGCAAATCAGGGGGTCATCATAAACCTACTCACAAACGGAGATGGTAGTGGTACAAGTGGCAGGAGATTGTTGTTACAGTGACAGTATTCGTCGGAGAAAACTCCGTGTCATGGTAATCCCGATTTAAATAGCAAAGCATCAGCAGCAGGAGCAGTAGGAGCAGTAGGAGCAGTAGCAGTAGCAGTAGCAGTAGCAGTAGCAGTAGTAGTAGTAGTAGTAGTAGTAGTAGTAGTAGTAGTAGTAGTAGTAGTAGTAGTAGTAGTAGTTAGTGGTAGTGGTAGTGGTAGTGGCAGTGGCAGTGGCAGTGGCAGTGGCAGTGGGAGTGGGAGTGGGAGTGGGAGTGGGAGTGGGAGTGGGAGTGGTGGTGGTCGTGGTCGTGGTCCTGGTAGTGGTAGTGGTAGTGGTAGTGGTAGTGGCAGCAGCAGCAGCAGCAGCAGCAGCAGCAGCAGTCATAGTGATAGTCGGCTGAATTTATGGCTGGCCAATCTTGCGAGCAGTACAGAGAGAGAGAAATGAGGTCGACCTCTGGTCCTTGGGCATCATGCTCTTCGAATTTGCTTGGGGCCTCGGGCAGCGCATCAGGGCGTCCCGGATTTGGACTTCAGGGCTTTGGGAACTGGGGTTCAGACTTGAGGGGTTGGCTTCCTAGGCTTAGCCAACAGGCTGCAAGCCTTGTTTGTGATGGCATTCCGACATCACTGGCTGGAAACTTGAGCTCCTAAGGCGCAAGTGAAGGGCTTAAGCCCGAAGCCTGCAGAATAACTCGGGGTGTTTTGTCGTATAATTCATGCACGAGTCTTAGCCTTCAGACCGGTGACAGGCACGACATGCAAAACCATGCTCATAAAACCTGAACCTTTAGTTTCTGGTTTCACCAACATCAGCATCGTTATCAGCGCTAGCGATGAGAGGGGGTCAGCAGGATCATCATGATCACAAGCGCGATTTCATCACGATCATCACCACCATCACCGCCATCTTTACCATCGTCACCATCCTCACATCCATCACCTCGTCAGCACCGTCATTACCGTCGTCACCATGATCGCTATAATCCTCACCGGCACATCACCCTGATGGTGCTCCTCCGAACTGCTTCTGTTCCTGCTCCTGCTTGTGCTTTTTCTGTTGTTGCTGCCACTCTTCTTATCATAAGTATAGTTGTTACCGTTGTTATCATCAGTGGTATTATTACTACTGCTGCTGCTACTACCACTGCCACTACCACTACCGCTACCCTACCCTACCGCTACCCCACCGCCACACGCGGCAGCCCCCGCCCCCGCCCCCGCCCCAACTACCGCTACCGCTACCGCTACCCTACCCTACCCTACCACTACCACTACCACTACCACTGCCGCTGCCGCTGCCACTGCGCCTGCCACTACCACGACAACAACAACAACTACTACTACCCCTGCTGCTGCTGCTGCTGCCACCACAACCACAACCACCACCACCACCAGCACCACCACCACCACCACCACCACCACCACCACCACCACCACCACCACCACCACCACCACCACCACCACCACCACCACCACCACCACCACCACCACCGCCACCGCCACTACCACTGCTACCACCAGTACCACTTCGAATGCCCTTGTCGTACCGGTAGCAGTAGCGTGAGGAGGAGGAGGCGAAGGATGACGACCATTCCGAGGACGATAACGACCACGACTAGTACTACCACCATCACGACCACTACGAATTGTATTGCCTTTGCTGCCATGCTGACAGCGGGAGTCGTGCAATGATTGCTTGAGATTTGCATCGTTCTTGCGTATCTGGCTGTCCAGTGCCCAGGTCTGTGGCTACTTGCCTTTTGCCTCGAGCCTGAACGAGCCGTGGGCGGCCCAGTTGGAGGAAGAGATTCAGGATGTACATTGGGTCGGTTTTTGGGATGCATGATTTCTTTTTGGTTTTGAGTTCTGAACACACCAGTGGTGTGAAAGACGAAGTCATTGTTATGGCAGAAAGATATGTCTACCCGGCTACCCGTCTCCTCTCCATGCGGCTCCTTTTCAAGGATTTTGGGTTTCTTGACATGTTAACAATTCTGAAAAGATCCTGCAAGGCCTTCAAGAGCACTTTACATTGTTCGGTGGCTTGGGTAAACAATTTCAGGGCTTTGGAGTCTGAGGGACGTGCTGACTCTGCCTCTCGGGCCTTCACTGTAACTGCAGGATCCGCGAGGCTGACTTCGCTCCGAACCCCTCTGAACCTTCGAGCCCGCACCCCGCTAAAATCTAAACCGGAACTAGAGCCTGAAACCCCCAAACGTTTGCAAAATTGTACGTAGCTTCTAGAGCTGCCTACCCACAGCACCACAGTCCCAAGCTGTCAAGTTTGATCCAGAGAACCTGTGGCCTAGAAGAATTTTCCATGGTCTGTTTGTTTCGGTTTCAGTTAGCGGCTTACAGGTCTACAGGCTATAAACCCCACCTCCATGCTTCAACTTGAGTTTCCGAAATTACGGGCTCCTGCCATTTAGGGTACCATATTAGGGTCCCCTATTTTTGGGAAACTCCCACATCTCAACCCAGGCGACAGGTGTGCTCTGCCATCCTCCGGGGGAAGCTGAAGTTTCCGTCCGCGTACAAGGAGGGCTCAGGGTCTGAAGTCCGCTAGGGCTCTCGGATTTGCGGGGGGGTTGGGGTTCAGAGCTTCGGGTTTTGGGGTTCCGGGCTTACTGTGGCGGTATAGGGTTCCAGGCCAAAGCCTTGAAGATTGCAGGACGAGGTGGGGCGCGACCTCATTAAGGGCCTGCTGACGCAGCCGGCTCCTGGGTGGCATTGATCCGAGAGGCCGGCCAGAGAAGAGCAACACAGGAGTATCTGAAGGTTTTTGTGATAGGATTTTTTCAGACGATGGGCTGCAAGCTTCAGGTCTAGTTTTTGAGGTTTAGGATTTGTGGCTAGAGCTTGCGGCGTCAGCGTGCCTGCCGACAAGCTGCCAAGAAGCGGGGCCCGTGAACCGAACATGAGGACGCAAACTGCGAAAGCCCAGCAGCCCTCACCCCTACATCTCGAATTCCGAACCCAGAGCCGTAAACTGAAGTATGAAACCCTGGCATTGAAGCATCGGCACCCTAAGTTCGCAGACGGAGCTGGCTGGAGAGTAGTGCCGCTCTGGGGCACTGCGCTGGCTTACATTCAAAGTGAATGCATTGAACACTTCAGTGGTACGCGTGTCATCGCTCACAGCAGGGGGTGGAAAGAGTGAGTGGCGGCTCGGATCAGTGCTTTCACACTTCCCTGCAGTTGAAATCTCTCTCTCTCTCTCTCTCTCTCTCTCTCTCTCTCTCTCTCTCTCTCTCTCTCTCTCTGCGCATATTCATGTAGTATTTTCATATATGCACACCCAAACACACACACACACACACACACACACACACACACACACACACATCTGTGCCTATCTCCCGCATGATACGGTCATGTCTGCTTCGAAAGTTATCCCTCTGACCGACTTCTCTTGGTACTTTCTTGGTTTGATCCGGGCTTCTGAACTACCAGGGCCTGACACGCTCGTCTGATATAACTTCCATGATGCTATAGGGTTGGCGGGGACCCGACCCCTAAGCCAGTGTCCAGTTGCGCGAACCTCTCAATCTCGAAACCTCGCACCCCCCCGCCCCCTAAACCCTAACGATCTGTCAAAGCTCCCTGATCCCTCCATGGCATCCGAGGTGTTGAAGCGCCTCGGTGCCGGTGTCAACGGCCTACAGGAGCATTGTCGATCACTATCATGAGCATTATCAGAAGTGTTCTCATGGTTTAGCAATGTTTAGCATCTTATGATCGTGGTATTTGTCAAGTCAGTTGTTCCCTAGTGTTGCGTTTGTGCTGTTACAGCCGTAGCCATGCTTAGCAATACTTTGCAATAGCAATGCAATGGGGTTTTATGCCAAGACCCTTCTTAACTGCACACTTCTTGTCCGGCATACTTTAGGAGCCCAAATTACCAATACTATTCTATAGTTATAGTATTTCGTAAGGCCCCTATTTTACTGCTCTTCTTCTTCAGGTGTTTCGTTTTGCTATGGTATTGTACAGCAGCCTGAGAGCACTCCGTTGGGCTTGACCTGCCTTGTTTCTGTCAGTTCTTTTGATGACATTGTCATGCTGTTACAGATTTCCATCTTAGTTGGTGCTTTGCAACGATTTGCAACAGAGGGATGGCGCCGACCAGAGCGTTTCTGAGACTCGATCCTCTTGGCTCGGTGGTTCCAGACAGCTCCCTTTTGGCCAGGATGTGTTCAGCCATTCGTATTTCGAGATCCCCGGCCAGGGCCTTGAACTCGTGGCGATGTTTCTCCTAAACCAGTGGTACGAATACTTTTTTGTTTGCCAAGCCTGTCTCTTGTGAGAAACCGTCCATCCTGTATTGAGCATCAACAGCAGCAACATGGCGCAGATGTTCTCGTCGTCGTGTCAGCAGAGCAGCAGTAGAAGTAGTCGTGTAGTAGGAGGATCAGCAGTAGTAGTAGTAGTAGTAGTAGTAGTAGTAGTAGTAGTAGTAGTAGTAGTAGTAGTAGTAGTAGTAGTAGTGGTAGTGGTAGTGGTAGTAGTAGTAGTAGTAGTAGTAGTAGTAGTAGTAGTAGTAGTAGTAGTAGTAGTACTGGTAGTAGTAGTAGCAGTAGTAGTAGTAGTAGCAGCAGCAGCAGGAGGATGAGGAGTAGTAGTAGTATGGTAGGAGTAGCGGTAGCGGTAGCAGTAGGAGTAGGGCTATAGGAGTAGGACCAGGACTAGGACTGGGAGGAGTAGCGGTGGGAGCGGTAGGCTGCGGCGGTAGCATCAGAAGCAGCACCAGCACTAGCAGCAGCCAGCAGCAGGAGTGGTGGCAGTGGTAGTGGTAGTAGTGATAGCGGTAGCGGTGGCGGTGGCGGTAGCGGTAGCGGCAGCGGCAGCGGTGGTAGTAGTAGTAGTAGTAGTAGTAGTAGTAGTAGTAGTAGTAGTAGTAGTAGTAGTAGTAGTGGTAGTAGCACTAGTAGTAGTAGTCGTGGTGGTGGTAGTGGTAGTAGGTAGTGGTAGTAGTGCTAAGTGGTGGTGATAGTGGTCGCGGTAGTGGTTTTGGTGGTAGTAGTACGGCTGCTGTTCCTGCTAGTGCTAGAATTACTACTACTATGACTACTACTACTACTACTACTACTACTACTACTACTACTACTACTACTACTACTACTACTACTACTACTACTACTTCTCCTGCTGCCGCTTACTACCACATGCTGCCACTTACTCATTTCTGGCTGGTTCACCAGAGGGGCCGTAGTGTTCAGACTTCTGTCTGTCGAGCAATCACGAGCTTTCCCGCAGGGGACGCGAGCATCTTCGACAAGTTGCTGGGCCGCGAGGTCGAACCGCCCTATGCTCCGGGGCCTTGGAGGCCCTGTCCGGACTTCAGAACTTCAGGTACTCCAAGTACTCTTGATGTTGTTTTCTCCTTCAGGCATTTCAGTACTATTTCGCTGCCTTCCTGCCAGTTCATCCACACGTCATGTTTCTCGTAAGTAGCTACGGCGGTTTGCTCGTCACAGGATCTATGTGCTCCTATGTATCGTCGGTTGACCATTCGCAGCGACTACGGTTTCTGTTGTGATGTTGGTGATGATGCAGATGTTTCTGGTGGTGATGCCACTGACGCTGATGAAGTTGAGTTTCTCAATGACTACGGCGACGAAAAATCAGATAGTAATGAAGGTGATGCTGATGAGGATACGACTAAGTTCCAGTTCAACCGCTCTGGCCGCCGCTTTACAGGACCACGCCGGCTGCTGCTACTAGTAGAACAGCACCCGCATAACAAGCTTCTATGAAGCCGTAACGTAAGAAAGGGAGCCTGTTCCACAAAGGGCGGGGGCTGCGAAGCTCAAGGCCCAGGCCGTTCCACAATGGGGGAGGGAGGAGTAGGGAGGATGATCACACACCTGGTCGGCAAGACCCTGTAAGGGAGCAACGCGCGCGCGTGCGACGGAGTTCGCCTTGAGGCCTGGCCCTAGCACTTGGAAGGATCTTCGGCCGAACGCCTCGCCAATCTCAAAGACATGTTCGGGCACCTCAGCGCCCACCGGAAACGCCGAGAGCCAAGATGAAACTAAGGAGAAGACATAGAAGATGTCCTCAGACATCCGCGCTCACAGACCGCGCTTCTTGGCTCCCAGCCGAGCCTCAGCCGAGCCAACACTGAACTCCGGCTTCGAAGCTCTGTGTGGGGAGGCCGCCGTCCGACCAGCGACGGCCGGCTGGTTACTCGAAGGCTGTATGCCAGAGTCAGAGGGATTTGAGGAAGTTCACGGTGTTGGGGCTTCGGAGCTTGGGTGTGGGTTCGGGTCTGCGTTGGGGTGTCGGAGCTTGAGCTGCATTTCCTTGCTTAGGGTGAGAGTCGTGTTTCGGACGGGTTAGAAGCCTTCGATGCTGAAGGAGTCGTCAGACGTTGATGGCGGGTTGAGGCTTGCAGGTGAGGGGATGAGGACAGCATCAAGGTGAGCACGGCCACAGTCATCAGTTCCAACTTCCTCCCAGGATGCACGATTTCCGCTTGCGTGCAGCTGCTTGGTGTCATCCTTTGCGCTATTGGAAGTCTCGGGCAGGAAGAGCACGAGCTTTTCGAGCACCCGTCCTCGAAAGGCGGCGCCCTAAGCTGCAGGGATATTCAGGGTCAGGCACAGCCTTGCCACAGCTCGCCTAACTGTCTCACCCCTTCGCATTACAAAACTTCAGCTCGTATCAATGTGTTTCATCTCGTCTGCGGTGACTTTGGTGACTTGGTGTCCCTTCTGCCCAAATCGTGGTCGCAGCAAGTGCAGGCTCAGTTGTTCGTCGTCGTCGTAATTGCAGTTAGGTAGTAGTAGTGATCGTCACCACGGCCGCAGGAGGAGGAGCTACTACTACTAGTACTACTACTACTACTACTACTACTACTACTACTACTACTACTACTGCTACTATTACTACTATTACTACTAATACTACTACTACTACTACTACTACTACTACCACTACTACTATTACTACTACTGCTACTACTACTACTGCTACTACTACTACTACTACTGCTACTACTACTAGTACTAGTACTACTACTACTACTACTACTACTACTACTACTACTACTACTACTACTACTACTACTAGTACTACTAGTACTACTAGTACTACTACTACTACTACTACTGCTACTACTCCTACTACTACTACTACTACTTCTACTGCTCCTACTATTACTACTACTGCTACTACTACTACTACTACTACTACTACTACTACTTCTACTGCTCCTACTACTACTACTGCTGCTGCTACTACTACAACAACAACTACAACTACCCTACTGCTCCTACTGCTCCTACTCCTACTACTACTCCTCTACGACTACTACTACTACTACTACTACTACTGCTACTACTACTACTACTACTACTACTACTACTACTACTACTACTACTACTACTACTACTACTACTACTACTACTACTACTACTACTACTACTACTACTACTACTACTACTACTACTACTACTACTACTACTACTACTACTACTACTACTACTACTACTACTACTACTACTACTACTACTACTACTACTACTACTACTACTACTACTATAGCAGTAGCAGTAGTACTGGTAGTTGTAGTAGTAGTCGTAGTAGTAGCAGTCGTAGTCGTAGTCGTCGTGGTGATGGTGATGGTGGTGAGAGGCGATGAAGATGAAGCTAGCCATGTTAGGCAACGATGTTGAGCCGGATGAAGCTCCTGCTGATGAGCATTGCAGCTTCTGGCTTCAGGCACCGAAGTTGTCAAGCAGAATGGGTTCTTTTGCAGCTTGGCTGACTCCAGGTCGAAACCAGAGGTGCAGTCAGCTTGCGCTGGTTCGCTCGGGTTGAAGGTTGAAGGGATGAAAAGTTTGGCTGTCCGGTTCAGGGCGGGACGCAGGAAGTACCGTTTTCGGATTCGAGCCGTGCCAAGCCGGAAACACTTCTTCGTAACATCACAGTTACTGGTTGTTAGCACAGCTTTTGGAATTGCATGATGCTGCTCAGAGAGAGAGAGAGAGAGAGAGAGAGAGAGAGAGAGAGAGAGAGAGCGAGAGAGAGAGAAAGCATGTTCAAGCAGAGGTTTCAAGGCCTGAGCCCTGCACATCGAAGCCTAAACCCTCAAATCCTCGCAAATCCTGCCCTGGGCCTTCAGCCTCAAGTGCAAAACCCTTCCCATTCCGAGACCTCGACCCTAAACTCTAAACTTTAGACCCCTAGCCCTGAAACCGAATCCCCACACGGGCAAAGGTAGCGTATTCCGCAGAATGCAGAAGTGAGGGCGTGAAGCTTCGCTCCTACAGCGGGGGCTGTGGGCTGAGCTCTGCAACGTCCCGCTGCATGGCATAAAGCCTGACAAGTGTATCGTGAGTTGGGTGTGGCAGAGTTTAGAAAATGTATGAATTAGGACTGACACTTTCGGGTTCAGAGGATTGTCCCAAAATTCACGGTTTGTGGTGTTCGTGCTTTCTTTGGGTGCGCGCAGGTTGATACACGATTCAGGAAATTCAGGGCATTGGCCGGCATCAGGGTGTAAACCGAAATCCTGAGCACTGAACTCCCGAACGGAGGACACTGTCCCTGCTTTGATTCTGATGGTGATTCTTTCTGGTCAAGACCATTGCTAGCACCTGTATGATGCTTACTGAGTAACTGGCATTATTGCTGCTGTTAGTGCTATCCCTGGGTGCTACCACTATGGTGATCGTTGTTGCGACCGTTGCGATTGGTACGTTTAGCATGGGGTTTCTGATATTCGGGTCCGAGAGCCTTCGAGTCAACTGAACGGCTTGGGGTTCTCATTCACGGGTTCTCCTGCGTGGGGGCCGACTCAGAGCTGGGAACAGCATGTCCCGTCGGGTGAAGGCATCAGGTTCCTGGGGGTATCCGGGTTTGGTCACTGGTTTTCGGACTCGTGGTGATGGCGGTGGTCATGATTGCAAGAGCAAGTCCAGGAATGATTGCTATCCCGGTCGTAATGGTCATGGTTATTAGTTATTAGTATTCAGCGATGACGGTGATTATGCTGGTAATTCTTAAATCGCATACTGAAGCAATTGGCATATTACGTATCGAGAAAGTAGACCTTGATCGTCACAATGGGAATGGACATCCTCAATTGTGGCAGTAGTGGTCTCGTTTTTCCCACCGTCCGTGATTGCAGCGCTCCCCCACTGCCTTGAAGAGAAGTCTTTCAATTCGCACGACGGAACGGCTGGCAAGCGCTGGGTTTTAGTGCTCCGATTTCGGAGTTGAAGGGTTTAGGCATGTTCTGGAGTTTGGGTCACGCTCAGTGAACGCCGTCGTGTGGCCGGTGCGAACACTCAGCTCTTCAGTGGAACGAGGACTCAGTACGGGTGGGAGTAGGTGTTTCCATCATTCGTTCGTTCAACCATTCAAGATTTCCTGCATGCCTCCAGCCTGATCCTTCATGTCCATGTCCCTTCCATTTCAATCACTGCCATCGTCAACGCATCACACATTCTCATCATCGTCACCTTCTTTCATCATCATCATGATCGTCATCGGCATCTTGCTGGAAACCTGCCATCGCGTGTTCTTGGCCACTAGTCCATTATGGGTATAATGCAGATTGTTGTTACTACCAACTGAGTAACGTTTTAGCGGTGAAGGAGCCTTAGTCATAGTCTCGAGGCTGCGCCTGGCAAAGATAAAGCAGGTGCAGTGAACTGTCGCTTGCAGTGTGCATGCCCCCAACCAATACGGAGCTCTAGACCGTCTGAAAGAGCAGTGCGTTTGCGCTGGTGCTATCGATTTCGCGCACAAGCGCATGCATTGGCAAGGGCTCCTTTTCACACTCTCAGTCGGGCCTCGCATGTTGCAGACTGGAGCCATGTGAGCATCCTGGCCGAAACCCTTAGTTACTTTGCGGAACCTTACAAGCCCCGCAGAAAAGGCCACCCAAGGCCCGAACCCCTCAACGCAATGGATGGGTTTTCTGTGGTTTGCTTAAGATTCTCAATCTGAGCATCCTCTCACTGCGGGGCCGACGGTTGGGCTGAGGATTCCGGGTTGAGGGTTTCGGGCTTCCGGGTTAAGACCCTGAACCCTTATAGCTCTCGAAAAAGGTTGGGCCCGGCAACCTCGGGGATGCCTTGCCGATGGCCCCTCATGGGGGCTTCAGATCCCTGGTGCGAGGGAACTCGAGGGCATGCCAGGGCTTAGAGCTTTTGGAATCCAAAGCACCTATCTTGCCTTTGTCTACTTCGTCGTATAGCCATGTCAATGTGGGTGGTTGTCAAAATTATGGTCCCTTCTTGGGTCTTCATTTTTATACGGCAGCTAAGATTTAGGGTACCCAGCAAGGGGCCCTAATGTTGAGAACTACCCATGTGATCATCGTAGGAAGTACGAGCCCTGTGCTAGTCCCAGCGGCTCCTGGGCCTCCACCGGAACGGTGAGACCGGAGGGCGGCAAAGCTTCTTCGTTTTCCCCGACCGACGACAGACCCCAAGGGGGTGCGCTTGGTGTTTACGAGTCGATGCTCGTCAATGTGCTGCTTCATGGATTGGTAGGTCTGGAAGGTATGAGTGCTTTCGTGTAAAACCCCCATCTCAATCCAGCCCCGAAATTGTAAAGATTCGTGACACCTCTCCGCACCCCAGGGCATCTGTCCGAGCAGCCGAGCGAAGATCCAGAAACAAATACTTCATGACGGATGATGCGGATGATGGTGATAGTACTGTATCCGCCTTAATTAGAATAGGGTTTTGGGGCCCCTATTCCTATAATTATAATGCGGACCTCTTGTCTTGGTTGTAGTCCGTCTGTAGCACGGTTTCAGTGTGCAGGTGTTCAGGATTTGAGGGTTAAGGTTCCAGAGTTCCGCCTTGGATGTAGGGCGGTACTGTCTGTATGGGAATCCAATGTAGGATGCGGTGTACCCACTTGACTCTCGCTCAAGGAGTAGGAGGGGCCCCACTATAGAGCCTAAAGAACCTCATCCTTGTTGCAATGACACCAACCAAGGTACCCGTAATGTTCTGAGAGCTTAGCAGGCATTCGGGCATTTGCATACGGAGCAGAAAGTCAACACCAGCGAGGTGGAGTGTAGCATTCAAGATACCTCAAAAAGAAAACTAGGATTTCGACCATAGAGTGATATAGAGTGCATGCTGTTGATCCCAACCCGGCCCTGATCCACTGAATCTTAAACTCTGAAGACTTTCTCAACCTCGCAGCCGTAAGCTCTATACCCTGCATAACCCAGGTCCCCTAAACCCTCAATCCCTAAGCTAAAAAGCCTTTAAGTAAGAGCATCGGAGCCAGGCGCCGCGCGCCAGAGCCCGGGTTCACAGGCAGACTGTCGTGGGGAGTTTGCTTTCATGTAGTCGTATGGGACTTGCAAGGTTAACTTGAAAGTGTCGAGGGTCTGCAGTTCTGTAGGTTGTCATAGAAGTTTTGCATATGTCTGACGCAACAACCAAAGGGTGAGGGAATGATTGTGGTTCATCCAAACACAACGGACCCAACGTCTGCACCTATTTCACCTCCAATCCCGGAACGGGCCCGCCAGACAAACCAAAGAGTCGGGTTTAGGACCGCCCTCCGAACTAAGCGGAACTATACAACCGCTTCAGGCCCTGTTCACAGACGAGGAGTTGGCACGGATCCTGCGTGCTGCCCCAGTCGCTTCTGGAATTCTACCTTTGAATTTCCGGGTGAGGCTTTAGAGTTTGGTGGTATTCCAGGCTGAGATGCTCCACTCATGCTTCGTAAATGCCGCAGAAGAACTGAACATGAATCCACAAAGTTCTTTCGTTCTTCCACTGCTTGAGAAGCCAGCAGCAGGAAGGTCTTCCTTAAACTCCTTCTGGAGGCCCAAGCCAGAAGCCAAACCTCAGCCCTAAGCCCACAAAGGCTAGAGTCCTGATCTGGTGCCAGCGGTCACTAAAAACCTGCCGGCAGGGGGGGCGGTAGCTCGACATGGAATCGGATTTGGCAACCACGCTAGACACGATCTGCATCTCAGTCGCGAAGAGCCGTGAAGCGCTCGAGTAGCCGATACCCTCGAACACTCTACGTGAATGAACGGCTGACTCCGCACGATGCAACTGATGTCAAGCGCTGGGTGGCAGATGCCGGGTATAAGGCTATACATGAGATACATTCCAGCGCGTGACGGTCATGGTCGGAGCACCGCGTGCGTCTGGCTGGAATGCCGGGGAATCATCCGCACGTTGTAGGCTCGGCAGATCCAGCTCAAGCAAGAGGGGTTGGCGACACTTGGTACAAGTCCAGGTAATCTGTGTATCTGTGCCTCAAGCTGGGAGCTGCATCAGTGGGCGGTGTGCCGATGTCACACGGCAATGCTAAGGGCCATGGGTGGATGCACGTACTTGCACGCAAAACTCATCAAGCAGTTCGAGAGAACCCTCAAAGGGAACCCCTAAACATCCTAAACGTCGAAGCCCAAAATCCTGATACTCTAATACTCCCAAGCTCCCCCCAAAACCGCAGACCCAAAGCCCTTACCCGTCTGAAACCCTACGACGTAAGCCCGGCGCCGAGCTGTTCGGCCCCAAAGGCAGGATTCCAGCCCGACCTACACTGGAGCAGAGAGTCCGAGGCCCAATTTCATGAAATCGATGGCCGAAGCTTGAAGCATTTGGGGCACGGTTTAGAGTTTAGGGTTTAGGGTTTAGGGGGAACGGGCACCTGGGTGAGATGAATCGCTAGACTTTCAAGCCTTATGCAAGTAGTCTCCAAACCCTTGACCCCTAGACCCTCGACCCGAAAGTTTAAAACCTCAAACCCTGAAGCCCGTAAGCCCTTAGACTCAGAACCTTGAAAGTTGAACCCTGAAGCCCGAAGCCCGTAGCCCTTAAGCGTTTAGACCCGTTGGCTTTTATAACCGGCTAAACCTTAAACTCTGAACCTTAACTTAAGCCTTAGCGCCCCAGACCCTAAAGCCCCAAGGTCTTAAACCCCAAGCCCCTAACCCTTACACGTTTAGACACGTAGAGACCTGGCAGTAATCTGTTTTACAGCTTCTGCATGGGACTTCATGCCCTGCGCCTGTTGGGTCCTGATTTGGTGCAAGAGGGGTTCAAAGGGTTCAGTACCAATCAACCCCTGCTAACCTCACTTTGTGAGGATCAGTTTTTACGCAGCGATGCCATACCAATAGAAGCATCATTGTGACCGTTGATCATGTTCGTCACAAGAGTCGTGGTGATTCTGTCAGCCGTCGTGGTTACAAGTGTCATTATAGTCGATGGCCTTCACTTCATTCTACTGCTGCCCGCGATGCTCGCAACCGACATCCATGGGACCCAGAGGTTCGTAACAGCGACAGGAGAACTACAGCAATCCCAACAGCCACAGCAATCGTATCTTTCCCAATACTTTCAGACCTTCACTCCCAGCGAAAACTCTGCACCGGAAGCGACCCTGACGCCTGACTTCATTTTGGGGGTTTGATCGCTTCATCCAAGGCCGCACCGATGTGCAGGATATGACTGATGAGGCAAGGGCCTGTGGCGAAAAGAGCTATCCGGTCAACTTAACTTTCGCGTTGGGGATTAAGGGCGTTTGGGGTTTAGGGCCTTGAGCGGTTCCGGTATGCCGTTGGTTTACAGTGTTGAGAGTTTTCGGCTTAGAGCTTCAGTGTTTAGGCCGTTCCGTTTCCTCACGGATGATCTTAATTGAAAGATGCCTTGAGCTTTGCCCGGACCGGCGCCGGGGAACTAGCCTCCCCGAGTGGTCTCTGTCGGTCTCAGTGTGTTGAGGAGTGTGGTTGGGGGCCTTGTCAACGCAGGTTGGGGGCTTCACGAAGAGGCGGTCTCCAACGCAACAGTTTCTGCTCTATTCAGCTTCGAAACCCCGAAACCCCCAAAGCAGACGTTGACGACGTAAATGCACAGATGAAGGCCCCTACATACATCAAGCTCCTTAAAGCCCTAGAAACAGGGAGCCTGCAAGGTAGACACATGTGGGCCGAAATCAAAAAACGTCGAAACCCGAAAGAGAAGGAGCTTGCGCGGATGCTCCAGGAGCAGATGGCCCGGTGGGAAGGGGACCACCTTCACGTCGAGTTTCCGATTTTTTGTGCATGTTGGATGTGTTTTAACATTTGCAGGGTGTTTTCAAGGGTCAGGTTTGTGGGGCCTGCGAGGGCAGGGTTTAACAGGCTTGGTGTGGCTTCGTGGGCCCAAGAAGGTAGATCGAAATCATCAGCGAAGCCTCCAAGACCTAAGCGTTAGCCTTGGCTCTGGCTCTAAGCCCTGAAACTTGAACCCATACGTGCAGCTAGCGGCACTCACACTTTGACGATTGAAGCCGAAGTTTGGCTGCGAGCTGCACCCTCCAGGAAGTCCTACCCCACAACCCCAAGTTTGAGGCTTAAGCTTCAGCGGCGCGGATTCCTTTCATGTGTTAGGAGACCAACGGACTTTTGAAGATCCAGAGCCCTAGCTGAAGCTCTACCGACAGGCCCCTGCACCCTCAACCCCAAGCCCCAAATATCTTCGGGATCGAGGTTTAGAGTTTACGGCGCCCGAAACACCTAACAAGGCTGGACTGAAATCTTCAACCCGAATCCAATTCGGCTTTAAGCTGAGGCAAGAGAATGCTGGTGGCAGGAGTCGGACGAACCCGGAAACTAGGCAAGATCAGGATTGTGCGGCTTCGGTAGCCTAGGCCTGTAGGGTCCATGGTGTAGAGAACTGTGGGTCAGACTTATGTTCGGTTTGTGGTTCCCGGAACATTGTCTAGTTCGTCCGCAGCGGCCTTGAAGGCCATGGGAGAGTATGGTGTGCCTGCTGGTTGGAGGTGTCTCATTCTTTGTGCGGAAGTAAGGACCTGGGATCTCGGAGGCAGGGGTTTAACTTGGAGTAGGTAGCACATGTTCTCCGTCAGCCCCGAGCTCTCAATTCCTTGGAGCCCTGTCCTGGTGCCAGCCCGCTCTCACTCCCGGACGAGAGCCCGCCGCTGCAGCGACGTGCCCTGTGCACTTTGGGATGTGATGATCTAGGGGGCGGATTGCGGTGTCGAAGGTCGACTACCTGCTGGTTTCAGTCATTCCGAGGTTCCAAGGCTGCGGGGCTGTGGCTTGCTGGAATTTCGGCTTGGGTTGGGTTGGATGCGAGAGTGGATGTCACGCTTTGCTATCATTTCGCCTCATGTGCTAAGCAGAAAGACGGAAGCCAAGGCCCTCCGAAATTTCAAGCCGAAGGCACAGGTTAGTCCAGGTTGATCATTGTTTTAGGCCTTGCGGTTCGGGATATGGCAGTTCGGGGTTCAGGGGACGTCTCATAAACCGCCCGGGGCTCCGGCGAGGTACCAGCAGATCCTTCTACCTGGGCGATATGTGCGAACGCTGGCCGCCACTCTCAGATGCGGTACCGTTCAACTTCGGGCATTCGGGATCGACGCAGCGACGAGACTGTTTTTTATGCAGATTATTTCGGACAGGTCGTGTAGCCTGATGTTGTGTCACAGGTGTGAGGAAGTAAAGCCTTGGTGTCTTTGCCAGGACCAGCTGTGTATGTAAGAGTTCAAAACTGTGGTAGTTATATCTCCTACATTGGTTTACTTGGATCTTTGAGGGCGTTCGCTTATGGCGGATGCACAGGGCTTTGGAGCCACAATCTGGCTGCCAGTCGAAGGATCGTAGGCAGGCAGGCATGAATGGATGTAGCTAGGTAGCTACGAAAGAACTACATAGGCAGGGCGGTCGGTAGGTAGGTAGGTACGTAGGTATGATGCATGCGTGCATGCACGTATGTAGGCATGTATGTTTGACTCTGTATGTATGTTCGTATGCATGCATCGACGGATGGATGCATGGTGTATGTGTGCATGTGTGCGCGTGAGCACGTGTCCATGTATGTATGTATGTATGTATGTATGTGTGTATGTATGTATGTATGTATGTATGTATGTTTTCTGTTTCGTATGCATGCATGGATGGTTGGATGGCGGCTGGCTGGCTGGCCGGATTGGATGGATGGATGGATGGATGGATGGATGGATGGATGGATTTGTTTTGATGTCTGTCACGTATGTAAACCAAGGAATGTCAGTCATGTAAAAAGCGTATGTATGTATGTATGTATGTATGTATGTATGTATGTATGTATGTGTATATGTGGCGTGTGTATGCATGTATCTATGTGTGTATGTATGTATGTATGTATGTATGTATGTATGTAGGTATGTATGTATTCATGTATTTATGCAAATATTTCTGTCTGTATGTATATATGCACGTATATACTGAGGTTTTCGTGTTTGCATCCTTGCATAGGCATGCAATGCATCCATGCATTTATGATGTATGCATGTATGTCGGAGTGCCTGTGTGTGTATGCTTGTAGGTATGTATGCAGGGTATGCACATATTTATGCATGCATGCAGGTATGTATCTATTTTCTTATGAGTGCGTATGTATATGTGTGCGTGTGTGTGTGTGTGTGTGTGCATATGCATTTGCAGAAAAAACTGCACAATATACACCACAGTAGACAGGGGCTAATAGCCCCGGCCCCCTTCTATTCCCTTCCCCTTCTCTTCCCTTCCCTGCCGTCGCTCCCCGTTGCTCCACTGGAGGCCCCAGCTTATTGCTGTGGCTAGCAGCGGAGCCTTTTTTGGCTGCTGTGCAGGGCTTGTGGCCCAGCGACGAGAGATGGGGGGCATCGGGTGTTTGGTTTCTGGTGTTGTTGACAGAAGCCGGATTTCGGGATGTGAAGCTTCATGTAGGGCTCCAAATCTACAAACCCAAGTGCCGACAAGTACCATCAGGAGAAGATTCGCAAAGCATTATTCCTCTTGCTGCTTCTTCTTCTTCTTGGGCTGGGGCTTCTTCTTGTTCACGCTGCACGACCAGTACTGTCGCAAAACATCCGAATGGGTCCCAGCCCAGCAAGCCTGAAGAGCCCCAGCTTAGAACTGTGATTGCCGTCGTTGTCTGGTCTGTTGTGGCTGCGAGGGCTTTCCAAAGTTTGCAGTCCTGAAGTTCTATGACTTCCCCAAAGCGCCACAGCCTAGTGATTTGAGGGGTCGTGGTGCAAGAGCATGGATTGGGGGTTTCGGTGAACCATTCGTTTTAGGCGAGGAACACCTCCAAAAGGGTCCCCAAACCGAGACCAAGCCTATCTCTGCTTCTGAAAGAGTGGCGACCTTTGCCAGTCAATCATGTCAACCCAAGCCTCAATTTGCTGCTCCCAACCCAAGCTGCTGCCCAGAATCCTGGTCACTTGAGGTTCCTGGTTTTTAATCCTCTTGTAAGGGTCTTGTTCGTCTGAGGTTTCAATAGCTTGAGTATGGCTTGAAGTTTTGGGTCTTCAATAGTTCCCTGTTCAGGTAGTCAAAAGCAGGGTTGAAGAATCGATCTCCGCTACTATAAGGAATAGGGTTTTGGGGCCCATTTAACTAAAGCTATAGTAAGCAACCCCCAAAGTCGTATAGGACATTCTGAAGGCCCTACATTTATATGCCAACGATACCATGAGTCGGCTTCAGGATGCGGGTTTGGGGAGCCGGGCTCAGGAGCCGTTTCTGTTTTTTCGACGTTGTTGCCCTCACTCGTTGATACGGTGTTACTGTATTGAAAGTGTAAAGGCCGTGGCGTTTAGGATTCAGGCGGAAGTTTGAGTTCCACTCACTTTCCCTGAATGCTAAACCGGCTTTACGGCCCGATGCACTCCTAAACCCTAATTCCCAAACCCGGTAAAACCTGGACTCTGAACCCTGGTCGACTCAAAGCGGCCGCCAGCGCTCAGCTTCCACGATCCGTTCAGCTGACACTGAAGCTGCAATCCTTAACGCAAAAGCCGAACTCCCACATTCTTGCCTTTAGAGTGTAGAATTTGGGCTTAACCTTGGCAGGAGTTCTCACCTCGAGCAAATATCCATACACCCAGATCCCCAAATCACGGTCTATATTGGGGCCCCTCATGTACCCCCTAAGCCCTAAACCCCAGACCCTACACCCTAAGCTACCGTCTTGGGAACCATCAACTCCCCTAAACCCCAAAATCCTTCACCCGTGATTTTTTTGCCTCTTTTTTCCGACTTCTTCGCCATGGCTGGAGCTACGGTTCTGGCTTTGCAGCCCTTTGAAGACGATGCGCGGCTTCAGCTGCAAGGGGTGTCAGGCTTCTGGGTTTTCGGTGTGGGGGATAGGGTTTAGGGGTTCGGGGTAGAGTTTCAAGCTTTTTTTTGTGGCTGTTGGGTGCTTGTCTTACAGGGGGGTTGGGAGCCACATTCCACGGTTCAGTGCCAATCCTGTTGAGGTTTTCTAGTGTCTGTAGTTACGCAGGTTTGATATGGGGGCCCAAATAATTACCTATACTAGTTTGGGGGTTCCTCATTATAAGTTTTGTCTAATGGTCACCAAAACCCTATTCTAATTATTCTGGCCCCTATGTTAGGCGCACGTGATGTTGGAGCTGTTGCGTTGCGTCGATGTCGCTCTCGTGCGAATACTTCTCTTAGTCTTGCTTGGGCTCTTTCGCCCGGAGCGGAGGCCCGGAAGGCCGATGGCAACCGTGGGTAAATGAATACGGCCAAGGTTTAGTTTGGGGAGGGTCTAGGAGGTGCCATGTAGCGGGTATGTAGGGTATGATAGCGGGGAGTTTCGGCCCCGAGGAAGGCCAGCATGACATCCGGTGGCTTACATTAAAGATACCTGTCCGACAGACGGAATCCATTTAGGTTATGACGAGTGTAGAACATTCAAGGGCATGAGCCGAGCCCGAGGTCTTCTTGCAGTGGCGCGCAGGAGGAAGCGATGATGCAGGACATAACAACGAGCAACACGGGCTTTGGTGTTTAGGTTTCGTTGAAATGGTGGACGGAGTTTTAAAGCTTGAAGGACTCTGCGCTAACTTCTCTGAGCTGAACAGGGGAGAATTCAGCCGAGTCGCTGCTAATTTTTCTATGGCTGTTGCGTCGTTACGACCGAATGAAAGCAGCAGGAATTATTGTGAAACCAACCCCTAAACTACTAACCCTACACCCTTCACGCCCTGAAGCCCGAAAATGAGTAAATGTCTCCAGCGTCCCCTCCTACTCAGCTCGGGTTGTCCAGGATTCCTCGGGTACCATCAGGAAAGGGTGTAGGGTTCGGGGTCAGGAATTTAGGGTTGACGCAGCCCTGCAGGACTTCGTGCGACTTCACATGATGAGCCCGGAGCTAAGGGTCCTGCAACGAGCTCTAGGAATTCAAGGGGTCTGTATTGTCAGAGTTAGGCAGGCTTGTAGGGTCTCACATAGGACTTGGCCTGTCTTGCAGAGTTTTTGGTTTCCCTTTCCTTGAACGGTTCGCGAGGTTTCTTCAGCATTTGCGAGAAATGCTTTGCAGGGTCGAAGGCTCTCCGAGGCTTCGGGCTAGTGACTGGTGGTGCAGAGAGCCAGCAGGGCTGATGACCCGACAGGACGCATCCGGTTCAGATATCAGGGGTTTTTGGAGATTTGCTGACGCGAGCATGTAGGTCGTGTGTCAGGACCATGCATTCACATGGTCGTGCGACTACAGTGCACGGTTCCAAATCTCAAAGCTCGAGGCTACACCTAAGCGCCGAAGCACGGCCTAAGCAGGTTCTTCGGTTACCAAGTAAGTTCGTAGCTTTTTCCCTTTATGTCTCAGGCCATCATGTTACATCACATCTTGCACCCGACAGGTTCATTTCCTGAGACCGCAGAATCGGGCTTGTGGCTTACGGAAGTTCGAAACCTGACATTCCAAACCCAAAGTTCTCTTACCTTAACCCTGAATTGGGGCTGCTTGTTGGGAGACGTGAGTAAAGCCTGCATGTAGCTCCATGTTCGGGTCTGGGTAACGCACTCGCAGCCTAAGCCCTTCACAGGAGAGGCTTCGTCCTCCGAGACTCAAAACTCACAGAACTCCCTAAACCCTAAACCCTATCCCCTTAACTCTGGCACGCTTTCTGAGGCATGCTGCAGCCTTTTGCCGAACGTGTGCAGGCGATCGATGCATGAAGGTTTAGATGCGGGCTTCAGGGTTTCGGTAGCATTTGGGGCTGGCTTCTGGTTGTATGGATATATAAATACATATATATATATATACACACATATACACACACACATATCTAGATCTCGATGTCTCTGTATCTCTATATCTCTGCATCTCTATATCCCTGCATCTTGGTATGACTATATCTCCATGTCTCTATATCTCGTATCTATCTACCTATCTATCTCTAGCTATGAATCCGTCTATCTGTCTATCTACCTATCTATCTATCTATCTAGCTATCTTTTCTGTACACATATATGGCGGATAATGTGAAACGACGCACTTCTGCAAGGTGTCGCCGCTTTGGCGTGCCCGGTGGACGCTAGGAGGTGTAGATGGGTCCAGGTCGCAATGCTGTCTTCCATTGTTTGTATCATAGTCACAACTGCAGGTGATGCGTTGCAGTCGTAGAACCGCAGACATCGAAACCTGTCAAAGCGCTAAGCCGTTCCCTCGGACACTTTGGACGAAAGGACTTGAAACCACCATCCACACCATCTGAAGCCTTGAATCTAGATACCCAGAACCCTCCAAAAATCCAGAACCCCAAGCCCTAAATCTCGAACCCACCCAAAGCCCCGAGCCTGACACGAAACTGAAATCCGGAAGTCCCATGAAAATTTCCTTAAACCCTACAGTAGAAGCCAGAAAGTTGAAACATCATTATCTTCATTCCCTTAAGGTAACGTATAGGAACCCCCAGCGCGAATCGTCGTAAATCCATCTTACAGCTTTCTGGGGTTCACAAAAAACCCCACACTCCCTAGACCATAAATCCGAAACCCCAAGCCCTAATCCCTAAACCCTAAAACCCCACAGCCGGAAGCCAAAAAGGCCCTCCAAGAGCAGCTGCGCCTTCACGGCGAGGCTCTCCGCGAGCGGGAGGAGAAGGCTGCTGTGCGGATGAAGCTTTGGGTCTTAGGGTTACTTATTGCCTATACAAGTACCTTAGAGTTCCTGTAAAGGGTTGCTTAAAGGGGTCTAATGACGTACTCTACTCAAGGGATCTACAGTTCATAATTAACTATACTATTTTAGGGGTTCCTTATTATAATCTTAGTATAATAGACAGCAAAACCCTATTCTAATTATTAAGGCCCCTATATTATTGGCTTTAGTAGGATTAGGGCGTAGGGTTTTAGGGTTTGCGGGCTTTGGTAATTTAGGGTCTTAAAGGATTCGGGTGTAGGGTTTTAGGGTTTGTTTTTGTTAGGGTTCAGGGATGGCGGTTTAGGGTTTCAGGGTTTGTGCGTTTGAGTGTTTTACGGCTATTTGGAGCTTTTGGCGGTTCGGCTGAGGATTCATTGCCTCGGTGTTTTGAGATTTAGGGCTTTGGGCTTAGGGTGTTGGAGTGTCTAGGGGATATCAGTACCATAGTAGGAATGCCAACCACAAACGACTGAGGAAAGCTGTTATCGACATGGTCTTGCGGCATACGAAGCTGAAGGAGTCTTGATGATGCTTGTGCCCATGCTTATGCGCCGCAACTACACAGACAACGATAACAAAAAAGTACAGGGGGCTGACGCTCTGTGCCCTGAGCCCGCACCCAGCATTTCCATCTTGAACCTCCAGCTCCTCAGCAATCCGAACCAGGCCGTCATGTCTTTGAGGAACCCCCCTAAATCCTAAACCCCTAAACCCTAAACCCGGAAGATCTGAAACGCAACTGGGGAAGCCCAGGCCGAACAGCACGAGGGGCGTGGCCTGGCCATGTTTGAGCCGTATCGTCGGGTTTAGGTTGCACTTCCGAAGGCGTACACCCCAAGCCTACTAATGTTGGGCACATAGCAGTAACAAAATCAGCAGCTAAACCCAGAGTAGTATTTGCAGCTGTAGTTGTCGTTGTAGTTGTGGTTGTACCTGTAGTTGTAACATCACCCAACGAGCTCACGACAGGAGCTTGGGCTTGGGTCTCTTGTGAGGCCTTAAGTTTCGGGTTTGTATTTTGTGTTTCGATTTGTGTTGCGGCTCGCGTGTGAGGTGTTCAGGAGAGGCCGTGAAGAATCTTGAATTCTTTTGAGAGTGTAAGACATTACGGGCCCCATATTTTACGAGTAAATCTAGGTTCTTCGTGGATTTACAGTTGAAAAGTAATTATCAAGATATACAATATTAACGTAGCAAACTCTTCTATATAATACAGCTGTTATCAGAAGGCAACACGACTAGCAATCGAACATACCCGTAATCTCTGAAAATAATGCTGCCGACACCCTCATCCAAGCTGAGGCTGTGACCTCAGTATGTAGCAGCTCGAAGCTAGTCTTTCAGCATGTATCCTGTATTTGCAAACCGGACTCACAGCACACATGCATGTTTCTTGCAAGCGGCCAGGTGTTGCAACTGTAACAGCAGAGTCATCAAGGTGATTTCGCCGTTTGAACCACATCTGCGTGATCTAATTACGAATTTGATGGCAAATACCATCTCCGTATCACACTTCGTCCTTCTGTATGATGTCTAGGAAACGATGGGACAAAGCATGTAGCATGACATTGTTGAAACAAGAGAATGTAAGAACATGTGGTATGCCGCAGTGTGCGTGCATAAACTTGATACATTTGCACAGTGTTCTGTGGTGGGTGTGCACTGTCATACACGCGGATAGCAACGACGCGACATCCAAACCCGATTGGACAGGTTGGCAAACCTCTAACGCTGCCCCATCACTTCTTGACGATGCGCTTCATCATCTTGGTGGCAGGGGTCTTCTTGACGTGGCGCTTGATCACCTGGGTGGAAGGGGTCTTCTTGTCCGCGAAGGCGCTTTTAGAAGTCGCAGAGGACGCTCGTGGGGATGATGCTGGGCGTCTGCACGTGTACTTCTTGCAAGCTGGGCGTTTGAGCAAGCCGCTTGTCACAGCAGCTTGCTTCCTGGCGGAGAAGGGGTTCAAATGATTGCGGTAGCCTTGACGAGTCAAGTCATTGTGCTTCTGCGCGTACAGCAAGACGTGGAACGCGTGAGAACGTGGCGACTTTGTGTTGAACTGCGAGGCATAACCGCGAAACCAAGCAAAGGTTTGCTCGGCAATGGAGGTGTTGATGCCCTCCAGGCGGTTGTTCAAGGTCTTGTGCTGCAGAGGAGAGCATGGACAGCCAGGAGCATGGCCTGTGGCGTGGAAGCGATCAACGCACCAATGCTTAATGTGTTTGGTGCGTGCGTCTTTCCGGCCTTGCTGAACGCATCTACAGGCTCTGTCATAGACAACGCAGTCCAGTTGCGATGACCTCATCGCCACGAGATGGAGGACATCCAGGGCCACCTGATCATTCTCTGGTTGCTGCATTTCTTGTGCTGCAGCTATGAGCCCTGTGCGAGGATCTATGGCCATGAACCAGCCGTTATTACGAAGTTTCTCCTTGCCGTCTTTCCGGGGTCTTCCGGCATGCGGTGGAGGCGCACCGGAGCATTTCGTGGCCACTTTCTCATGACCATCAAGAACAATCTCCTGGATGGACATGTGCTCGGCGCGCGTCAGCTGATGCTTGTGCCACCAAGAAGTGTAATCCGCCATGAATGTGTCGTTGAGTGGATTGTCCAGGTCGATGGCGGCGAGCTTGTTCTCGGCGTTTGTTGATCGGGCCCACATTTTCTCAGCTTCGCGGATCATGTAGTAGTATAAGCTGGCGATACTGTACGCTTGATTCCAGCTCGCATGCTCGTTTTCATCTTGCCATAAGACTTCTTGTTCTGCCCATGCAATGGCATTGTTGCTGACACAGCCGCGAAACTGGAGTGCATCATGGTACTCCAGGAACTCCTTTGCGAAGGCGGTGTTGCTGTTGACAAAGATGACGTCCATCTGATCATGTCGCATTGTGTCAAGCTTCTTGCCACCCTGTTTCCTGTAGTTGTACAAATGTCGTATGCGACAAGACTTCGACGTGCAGCGCATGGGGATGTGCTCAACTTCGTGTACACCCTGCAAAGTGTATAATCTGGCTGCCATAACGTCAGCAGACGCTAAGGTAGACTGACACTTCACACACTGTTGCAAGGTGTTCGAAAGGAAACGCGGAAATCATCATGAACACCCGTCGCAGTACCCTCAAGCATGTAGGCACGATTGTTCTCCATGGGAATGCTGTGGGGAATGTTCCGAAGTTGAAACCATGTCAACCCAGAAAGTTGACAGCACAAGGATGCCAGGCCATGTGCAGCAATGGACACTCTACGTGCACCTGCAGTACATACACATATACATATACATATACATATATATATATATATTCAATCTTCTCGAGACGCGAGGTGGGTTGAATGCAACGGCGGCCCGAAGGCCCCAAGTCCGACGGCCATAACTGAGGGACTTTCTTGGCGGCTGCTACCTCCGCTCCGTAACCAAGCCCCCTCAAGTCAGCCTAAACATCAAACGTACTCAAAACCTTAGATGGACCCTTGCATGGGCTAAGCTCCTTACCCTACGGTCCGACACGTTCAAAGTCTCAAGCCGGAAGACCGTAAGCCGCAAGTCTTGCCCCCTCAAACTCACAACCCTAAACTTAAAACCCAGTGCAGGCAAGCCTAAACCCCCGAAGACCGAAAGCCATGAACCCCAACCACCCTCCTTCACACAGTAGCAAAACGGCGCTCAGAAAGCAAAGACCACCTTAAACCCTTAGATCCAATGTAGAATCCTTTGAGGAGCCCTTTTTTCACTCTTAGATCCCTTGTGGAACCCTGAACCCTAAACCCTTCCGGAACCCTTTCAGGAAACCACCTGCTTCTGAGGATTAGTTCGGCAAGAGATGCAGATCTCGAGCTTGCTGACCAGCGAGAAGGATCGGGTTCGTAGGTTTCGGTAAGGTTCTATAAGGGATGTATCAGGCACCCAGAATGATCTACAGGGGTTTGGGTTTAGGGTTTTCGGCTTCGGGTTTAGGGGATGTGATTGGGGGCGAAGGCTCTTATCTTAGGTTTGTTTTGCCTTGGGGTGGGGGTTTATGGCTCCGGGTTTCTGGTTTAGGAAAAGCTCCGGTGTTAGGGCTCCGGGCTCAGCGGCGTAGCGTTTGTTGGTTGCGGGTCGAGGGCTTGGGACGTGCCGGCACAGCAAACTGAGTGTCGAATTCCTACCAACGTTCCAGCACATTAGGGGGCATCATGAGGGGCAAGAAGGCGACCAGCGCGAGTGGAGCCCCAAAGCGCGGAGGAAAGCTGTGAAACCAAAAGTCCCATGCTTCTGCTGCCCTCCCTGGGTTCGAACCATCGAACCCGGAACCCTTAACTCTCGGCCCAAGCACTCCTCGCTACTCTTGCTACTGTTTCCACCGAACATATGGCACAAGCATGTACGTGGCACATTACTTCTGGGTTTTGTGGTTCCCTTCGTCTTGGCGCGAGGACTTCGCCGATCAGCTGGAGAAGGCTCAGCTGGAGGTCGCTGCTGTTAAGAAGGCCCGGATATAGGGATTAGCGGGTGGAGTCATCAGAGGCCCTGAGAAGTCGGGTTTTGGACTACAAAGGCCACCTCTAAAGAATAAACTACCGAGACCTACTCCTTGCAGGATTTTCCGTATCAACCCCGATACAGAAAAGGTAGTGGTCTTCCAAACTTGTGGTTTCGGCCAGGGTTTCAGGTTACCCAAGACTGTAGGTGCAGAAGTGATGCTTCAGCAGCCTGCAAAAGGGGGGCACAATGTCGACGCTTAAGCTCCAAACCCTGAGCCTGTTGAGTTTGGTGGTTGCTGGGTGACCAGGCCAAGGTGCAGAAACTCGCAGTGCCAGTTGTCCTGATGCTCGAAACCATCGCAACGGTTGTCTGAGCCGCCGAAGCACTTGCAGCAGCATGAGGAAACGGAAGCGGAAGAGTAGCGAGGAAGGCAGAGGTGTGCCGGCAGGAGCAGAAGTCGCCGTAGTCAAAGATGGTTATCGTTACGCCATTTTTGCCGGAATTCGTCGCTTTTCTTCTCAATGTCTTCGCAGTTCTGATCGTGTTTCCTTGTCTTCTTGAGGGCCCTGTTATCGCAAAATGACTCTTTTGCTGTTATTGTTGCTGCTGCTTTCTTGTCGCGGCTGCTAGCTGCCACAACGACAGCGCGACGACGACCGCGACGAGTCCCCTACGACAACGACTACGGCTGCGCCACACATAGGACTACGACTATCTGCTACTGCTCCCACTTCTGCTAAACCCTAGACCCTAAACCCTACCGCTACTTCCACAAAACGGCTCCCCAAACTGGGTTTCCGCCCCGCACAAGGAGCGGAACCGCCTCGAGGGCAATCACGAGATCACCAAGGCTCCCTTCGATCTGCGGATTTGGGAGTTTCCGAAAATTAGGGGTACCTTATTTTGGGGTCCTTCTAATCAGGATCCTGCTATTCAGGGTACTATATTAGGGTCCTCTATTTTCGGAAACTCCCATTTAGGGTTTATGGGTTGGGGCTTGAAGGGTCTCTGAGATGTGCCGCATCCTGTGTTGCCGGGGATTTCGATGCCTGGGTGGGTACATATTTAGTCCACGTGCCGAGAAGGGCGCGCTTTCTTCGTGCAGTTGCTGTATTCCGGCACCTACTCAGACAAGAACCTCATTCACAAAGTGCTTCGCTGTTCTGATTATTTTGTGCTTAAACTTAAACCTGATTCTTGGGCTTTGGGGTTTGGGGTTTACTTATTTTTGGGAGGGTTAGTTTTTTCCGATGCAGGCCTGGGTTTCGGTTTTCAGGTTTAGGCTTTAGGTTTTCGGGTTCTGGGTTTCGCCCCACGCCCTGACGCTGCCTCGTTGCACTTCGGAAGCCAAGCCTTCGATTGATGTAGGGCGCAGGGACCCGAAGTCACAGTCCTGTGCCACTGTCAAGGCCCCCCCGTCGAGAAAGTCTGGGTTTAAGGGCGTATCC
Source organism: Symbiodinium sp. CCMP2592 (assembly GCA_905221615.1). Lineage (NCBI taxonomy): Eukaryota > Dinophyceae > Suessiales > Symbiodiniaceae > Symbiodinium > Symbiodinium sp. CCMP2592. The sequence continues at coordinate 120,993 of CAJNDT010002179.1, read as the reverse complement.
GGATAGGCGCGTGCATGATCAGGCGACGCGGTGAAACTCGAAGTCCCAATCCAAAGCGCTACTGACTACTGCACTTCATCACTATAAGCCTTATACTCCGTCAAACCTTACGGCCCGCACTCGAAACCCCAAAGCCTTGTGGGCCAAAAACTCTGAGAACTTACACCCCTAGTTAAAACTTTCAGCCGCAGCCCGACAGCCATTCCTGGGGAGGCTGCCGTTTCCAAACTCCGGGATGATGTCACCGCAGTGCAAGGTGCGAGTTGTTCTCTACCGGGTGTCCTCAATAATATACGGGCCTATATAGTTACCTATACTATTTTGGGGGTTCCTGATTCTATTTATAGTATATTGGGCACCAATCGACATACGCTCAGTACTCTTAGCAATCGAGCTCTCAAACTTTTTTTTGCCACCTAGGTTTGGGGGTGGGCAGATTTGAGAACATGCCATGTCAATGCTTGATACGCTTACGCTCCAGGGTAGGTTCAAAACTGGGCATCTTTGGTTCAGAATCCTGATTTCAAGCACGTTTGAGGGAGTCCTGATTCGTGCGACCTACTAAAACGCAGTTAATTCCCTTAAAACCCATCAAAAAGACCTTTAAACTCCCAAGCTGGGCTGGATGTATCGGTCCTGGCAGCTGCAGTGACAGCAGCGATACAGAAAGGCACCTCGTTGCAGCAATAGCGGAGGAGGAGAAGTGCTGCTGGTAACAGCAATACAAGCTGTGATCATGTTGACTATAGTGATACCGAAGACACTGACAATCGTGGAATTACGCACCAAAAGATAACAAGGAGTGTTTTTCACGTTAATGGTGCCAGCAACAACCCACGAAGACCTAGCCTTGGTCTCTGCGATAGTCAGCAATACAGACGTGATAGCAGCGATAATGCTCAGGATTGTGCGACTGACATTCGCAACAATCCTCGCCGCCCGAACCTCAAAACCCCAAAACCCGAGACCCCTAACCCCAAAGCCTTGAATCCAAAGCAGCATGCCAAGCCCAGGTGCACTAGACGACCTGACTCATGCAGTGAAAGAAAGTAGCTTGTCGGAATGCTGGCCATTGAAGTCATTACGATTCTTAGTCTCGGGCTTGCAGTGTCTAGGCAGGGTTGAGGGATGTGGAGGCTCGCGATTTTATCTAGGAGCTTTGGATGCTTGCATGTGCCGATGCTTTGTTACGCTCAGTAGCCTGATCATGCTTCTTCAAGTGGCACGGGCCTTGAAAGTGTTGGCTTGTGGAGGGATGGTGAAAGGGTTAATGTCGAGTCAGACGAATGGAGTTCGCCTTTTCTCGTAAGCGCTTTGGGGCCGCGTCTTGCTGAGTCTTGCTTGCACGATCGCCTGAACTGTTTATCAGATCCTACGCATCTCTCAGTCCCCTTCTCGCAGTCTCTGTGTGGCTTGCCGGCAGTCATTGGCCCCAAATTCCCTTAAGCCCGGGACTCATGCTCTTGTTGCAACACTTTGAACAACGTAAACCTCTGCCCACATAGTCGATTGCGTTTTTTCGAAAGGGGGGCAGATCATCAACAGACAAAATCTTAGAGCTTACAGGCATCCCTAAGACTTGTACGAATGACTACGCCTCTCGGGAGCAGCAAAGACCTCAAGCCCAAGTCTCGTAAGTCCGGCACCCAAGGCAGAAGTTCAAATGACTTCCGCGGATTAGGGCTGGCCGGAGCTTAGGACTCCATAACAAAGTTTGAAACCCTACAGGCCCTACAGCTGAGCCCCGCGGCCCCAAATACTTGAGAAGCCCGAAACCCGGCTTTAGCAAACCTCCGAAATCCAATCCAGGCAGTTCGCGAACTGCCTCGTGTCAGTCGGACCTTCCGGAAGTGGAGAGACGCACCCGGGCCCAGAAAGAGCAAAGATCCTAAGCCCTGGCACGCCCACCTCAACCCGAACCCTCAGCCTCAACCCTCTGAAACCGTAAACCCCAAACCCACAACCCTGCCTGCCGAAGGAGTCAAAGGTGCATTACACTTTAAAAAGCCCACAACCCGAGACCCTTCAAATTCTAAATCCTGATGGCGGATTGTTACAGTTGAACCGCCGGAGTCCTGAGGAGACGGTAGAGTCTCCCGGTAGAGGATCTCTTCTTTGGGATTCGCGCGAGGCTCCTACAAAGGGGGGGGAGGTATTATAATATAGGATCCTAAATAATTACGAACACTATTTTCGGGTTCTTTTTTATACTCAAAGTATAATGGGCCCCAAAACCCTATTCTAATTATTGAGGCCCCTATATTGCGCTTAAGGTCGCCGGAAACAGCAGTATCAAATCAAGGAGACACGTAAAGAGATGAGAAGACTGGTGGTCATAAGCCTCGTTCCTTGTATCTGTAGTGACATTTCTTGTTCAATTTACGCAGGAAAGAGCAACGTAGGAAAAAGCAGAGAAAAGCGACGTAACATAGGGTTCAGGGTCCGCAACCCACAACACTAATCTCTTCATCCTGAACATTCCTGAACCCGAAAGACTAAGCCTTTAGTCGACCAAAGGACTCATCGAGCGCTTCGATACGCGGCTGGACAAGCAAGGCGGGGCACTTTTCTGCAGCTTTCGGGTTTAGGTTTGAGGGGTTTCAGGCTGGGGCTGAGGTTTGATGGGTTCCGGTTTAGGGTTTAGGGTTTAGGTGTTTGGGGTTTCGAGTTTCAGAATGGTGGGTAAAGGCTTTATTCAAGCGTTTGGAGTTTGGATCAGAGTTCATGGCGTTCTGGATTTCAGGAGACTGGGCTTTGGGTGTACTTCGGGCTGAGATGTGAAAGGGTGGTGCCCAGTAGGAGTCCACATATCCAGAAACCCAAAACTCCGTCCGAACAGGCCCCTTACCCTACGTCAATCCTGGCAGGTGTTCGGCCCTAGTTTCCGGCAGCCCTGCGCCGCAGGCAGAGCTTGCAAAGACCTCAACGAGAGGATGACGGAAATCCAGAAGCAATGCCAGCAGGCGAAGACCCTGAGTCCCCCGGCCAAGAGGCAGCAGGAACTTTCCTTGTTCCTTTGGGTGTTGAGTGCCGGGCTTCCGGTTCCGGGCGTGGGAAGCCCATGAGCTTGCCTCGGGCATCTCGGAAGTTCTATACGACTCCTCTTTGAGGTCCCCGTACTTTCCGACAAGAGCAGCCGAAGAAGGGTTTGGAAGGATAAGCGCTTTAGGGCTGAAGGTTCAGGCTTTAGGGTTTAGGGGTTTAGGGTGTAGGCTTCAGTTGGGGTATACCTAGCAGTGACCCTAGTTTCGACATCTCATGCTTGGCGTTGCTCTTGTCCCGCGCCTGATGAACCAGATAGTTGCTGAGACTTGTTTGCTTACCCGTGGGTAAGCCTCCCGATACTTGATGCGCTCAGATACTTGATGCGTTGTTTAATCTCGACCGGTCCCACCGCCCATTGCAACAGTTCGCACCAAAACCCCGAATGCCTGGGTTTGTCCTAAACCCTCAACTCCGCACCTTGAAACCTCTTAATCCTGCATCTTGTAGGCTGGCCCTGTGCTAAATCCTGAAGCCCCTGAAAAATTCAGCTAAACTTTAGCTTTACACATTACATTCATTACATACCACAAGGCCAAGCCCATACCCCAAACCCCAGGCTAGTAAACACCGCAAAATCCTTGGAAATGAGCCCTTATCAACACAAGTCTGACACCCAGGACTTCAGGGTTTCGGGTTAAGATCCTGAACCCAAGTCTTTCTTTCCGCATCCGCAGCCACTGAGGCGAGAAAGCGCTTCTAAGCTGCAGCGCTGACACTTCGGGATTTGGAGGTTTCGGGGTTGGGCTTTCGGGTTCAGATGCTGATGGCTTAGATTAGAGGGCCACGCCGATTTTCCTTTTCGGAACTCCCGCACCCTAAACCCTAAACCCTATAGTGAAAGCCCGACAGCACCTGAAACTGCAGCCTGCTACTGCCACTACTGCCACGTGGATAGTTCTCTAAATTAGGGGTCCCTTTTGGAGTCATTTTTACAGCTGGGCCGTAATATATTTGGGATCTAAACAGGGACCCTAGTTTTGAGAACTACCCACATGAAAGTTCTCAATCCCTGTACTGCTCTGTGGCTGAGGGTTTGGGGTTGTCAAGGTTACTTGAGCCCGAAGCCTTGCCAAGGAATCTCAACACGCCTGTGTCTCAGCACTTTGCACCAGGGGTGGGAAGGGACCTAGGAGCTTCGGAGTTTAGGAGCTTCGGAGTTTAGGCTTTAGGGTTTAAGGTTGAGGGTTTTGGGGGGTAGGGGGGGGCACAGTGCCACTTTAATTAGATGCAAGTTAAGCACTATTATTGTTATTATTATTATTATTACTATTACTATTACTATTATTACTATTATTATTATTATTATTACTATTATACAAACAATCATCACAGCAAAGGTTCAGTATTCAGGTACAGGAGTTCAGGGCTGTGCTTGGACACTTCAGATTCTTGGGACTTAGGCGCGTAGCTGGGGTCCACGGTCTCATGGCCCTTCCTTGCGCCCCAAAAACGTTAAGTCCGAAGCATGCGAGGGGATCATGAACCTGTTATCGTTAGAGACGACACGGTGCAATTTCTGGCTACTATTAACGCAGAGGAGACTTAGATCTGATGAAGCTACTGTCAGCCGGTCGGTCGGAACCGACCTGCCACGATAGCGCCGGCAGAGCAGCAGTCGTCCTAACAGTGCCCAGAAGCTAGAGCAGTGCTAGAAGCCGAAACAGCAAGAACCTCGAACTCCTACATCCTATACCCCCTACACCCCAACCCTATACCCCCAAAGTCCACAGCGTCCGACCTGACAAGGAGCCAGTTCACAAGTCGCCTGGACGCGTCCAAGAAGGATGCAGCGGCAAATGTGGCAGGCTCTTCTGGAGCACATGCTTCAGTCGACGGTAGGTCGGGCTAGTGTCGCGAACGAAATGTGCTGTGATTAGGTTTGGCGTGTCGCACCTTGAGTGAAAATTGGTTTCCAGTGGGCCACAGGCAAAGAATGTGCGCTCCTCCCGTCTGCAGGGATGTTCGGTCTGTTCCTCCCAGCCTCTCTGCAATTTTCTGGCAAACCGAAGCCGAACCGAAACCCAAACTCTAAGCCTTTGAAGCCTGGGCCAACATCCTGGAGACTCGTAAGTTCCTTGTGCTGCAGCCCCATGTGCCTGATCTCACGATTCTTTGTTTAAACAGATGGCCGTGGTCCGGCACCCCGCCCGCTAACCCCAGCAGCCGCGGATGTCGACCGAGTATGCTTGTAAGCAGACCAAAACGGAGAGAACTGTTGGTGATCTTGGTAGCCGGAGGAAGGCTGTGGCAGCAGTAGCAGCAACTCCAAAGACCAATTCGGCTCAACACGGCGTTGCAGCATCACGGCTTATATAAGATGGAATATATATATATATATATATATACACATACATGTGTGTATATCTATATCTATATCTATATCTATATCTATATCTATATCTATATCTATATATATATATATATATAGATAATGTATCAGAGCGGTTTCCAAAGCTATCACGGCGAAGCAGAAACCCGACTCTGAAGGCTTGCAGAAGGAGATGGCTGAGGTGCAGGAAGTGGTCCAGGGTTTCCATGCCACCTGGCCGGAGTCCAGATCGGCTCGTCACTTCAAGACTTCGAGACATGGACATTTGGAACGCCTCAGAGACTGTGAGTGAGTGAGTGCTTGAAAAGGTTGAAGATTCCTTGCTGTCTTACCTTGTGCGATTCTCTGGATGTATATCTTTTCCCTGAGCTGCTCAGCATAGCCATATATTGCAGAGACATCACAATACAATTTGTGCATCACCATGCTGTTGTTGGTAACTATACAGGGTTATTGTCGCATCGGCATGATGTTGCGCTGTTGGTTGACTTGTGTGTTCTAAGCTCTCCACTCCAGGCCCTCAATCTCAAACCCCACACCCCAGGCCCTCACTCGGAAACCCATAAACCCTAAGCAAGCCACCCTCCCAGGAAGCTGTGCAGTCTCAGTCAAAGGACCTAGGGACGTTGGACCGTGAGGCCACCCGACAACAGGGGGTTGTGAAGAGTCTAGGGGGAACTGGTTCCGTTGGTTTCAGGTGGGGTTCAGGAAATAGTTTCGGATTAGGGCTTAGTTTTGACTTCTTAGGTGCAAGTTTAGTCAAGTATTCGTTGCGGACGCTTCGATCTTTGTTCAAGCATCTGGTATTGCCCTGAGGGTCGTGATGTAACAAATCTTTCGGATGCCTCGCTGTATGACAACTCTCTCTTACGTATATAACTGTACTGTATGCCGGGTACCTGAATGCGTTTTGTTGATGTTTTTATAGGGGGGAATACGAGATGGGAATCTCTGCTTTTAAAGTTTTGGTTTCTTTTCATCGTGGGAATACGAGATGGGAATCGTAGATGCATCGCGGGGAACAGGACGGGGACAGGGCACGTTCGGGTCCAGAATTAAGCCCTAAATCCCAAGCCCGGAAATTAGACTCGTAAACCCGGAGCCTCGAGTTCCGAAACACCCAACCGCCCAACTTCATCGCCACCGAGAGCGCAATATGGGGGGCCTAAATACTTACCAACAACTATTTCCTTATTATAAGTGTCGTATAGTGGGCCCCAAAACCCCTAAGGAGGCCCCTATTATTTATGCAGGCCTGAATCCAAGTTAAGTTGGCAGCTCCGAGAGCTTCCTTTACAAGCTTAGGCATTCGTCGGGTTCCTTTGAGGGCTTCAAAAAGGGTTTTGGGTCGAGAGTACAGAAGGATGAATAATTAGCCTGGGTTCTTTATCATCGCTATACTATAGCAGACTCCAACACCCTATTCTAATGATTGAGGCTCATACCATACATAGGTAGTTGTCAAAATTATAGTTCCTTTTTGGGTACCCTAAGTCTGAGGTGCCGTACTATATCAAGGCAAAAAGGGACCATAATTTTGACAACCACCCACATGTTAGAGAGTTGGGCGTGTCTTGAGTTTTGCAGTCTTTCACAAGAGGCCATTCCTTGACAGCAAGTCTCAATGAGATTCTGGGTTAGGGATCTAGGGCTAGGGTTTTCTTTGTATTCATCTGCCCTGCGACAAGAGATGACTTGACATCCGTTTCCTGCAAGTCCCTTCTGGGCTATTTCCTCCCGTGGTCTGGTACTCAAAGTCTTTAACTCCTCTCAACATATCCTGCATAGTTAGATTGTGGTCTGTAGTCTTCAAGCCCTGCAGGCTCCTACTCAGTGTTGTTAACCGCCTCCTATCAAGCATCTTTGCAAGCAGTGTGCCGATTCCAAGCTCCTATGCCTCAGACCCTCAGTGAACGGGTTTGGGGTTTAGGTTCGAGGTTTAGGGTTTAGGGAAATCCTACGTCAACCGCTGAAAGGTGCAGCACCTTCGCACCTGGACGGAGCAGCTGAAAGAGCTCAAGTCCCTGCACGAGGAGCAGGCAAGGATTCCGTTCAGGGCTTGGGGCCTTGGGCATTAAGGGACTACGATAGCAGTGCAGGGTTTCATCTATCGCTCCAGGAGTATGTGTTGACAGTATTGCATGGATCCGGTTTTATACACCCGTTATTCAGTTGTGTTTTATTGCAGTATTCGATGCCGTGATGTCATGCCACTCGGTCAAAATACGAGCAAGCTGGTGTAAACTGGTGGGATTGTTTGGGTGGTGGGAGGTGTCCAAGGCTTCTCATCGCGTGTCGTTGTTGGAGCCGTCTAAGAACGTGGTGCTTAAGCAGGACACCAGTAGATGAAAGCTGCAACATGAGTTTGTACAGCTTGAGGTGAGTCATGGTCGAAGAATAACAATGATTTTTCTGCATGGTGTCATCAGTGCCCATGTAGATCTACGGTGCTTGTGTCATCTGGTCCCCAGTCTTCTGTCACCAACCGCTAAATCCTAAACTCCACAGCAGACCCACCCCAAACCCTGAGAGCTGTTCGGGGATCGAGCTTTGTAAGCCTGTCTCGACAACTCCGGGTTTTAGTGGGTCCCAGTGTTCCTTTCACAACACATGTATCCCTAAGTCCTAAGTAGTAGCGAGCCTTGAGGCACCTGACACAGCATTAAATGTGTTAGTTCATTGAAAGACCTGGTGCATGCCAACAGAAAAGCTTCTTGCGGAAGGCGGCGGTGCAAGCCAATGTGCAGGACGGACCTTAGGGCGCCATTTCGCCAAAGCTTTCGGGCCAGGGGTTTCGAAATCGCAAGACATCGCAAGGCAATTTTGGAGTATGAGTAAGCTGTGTTGACTTCAACTTTTGTCAATCAGGAATGCGCCCCCTGCGTAACTACAAGGTTTGCACACGTGCGAGTCGGGGCCACGGCTAGAACTCGAGACTGCATGGCAGCAACAACAGCTGCAACACCACTGATACCACCGCGACCACCACCAACGCGAGGACGACGACTACGACGACGCCTGCTGCTGCTACTTACTTAAAGCTATTGCGACTCCCACTGCACTGCTGCTACTACTAATGCTACTACCACTGCTTCTCCTACTCCAACTCCTGCTGCTAGTTCCACTGCTGCTGCGCTGCTACTACCACTCCTCCGCCTTCTCCTTCTCCTCCCGCTACTCCTGCTGCAGCTCCTACCGCTGACCACTGCTACCAGCAAGACCTCTCCAGAAAGGACCTTGCGAGACGCGTCTCGGCAGCTGATCGGAGCCTCGCAGAGCTCGCAGCACGCCCGAACGACGAGGCCGAGACCTGTCGGCAGGGCTTAGGGTTTGAGGGATGTAATATTTCAGGCAAGGGTCTGGCGGCAACAGCTGCTAGGTTTAGGATTGCTTTTCATGTTTTTGGTTCGTTTTAAGCACGAGGGCGCAGGTGTAAGTTGTCCGAGCCTGTGGGCAGTTTGCAATCAGGGAGTCTCTGTCTGCGTGTGTGTGTGTGTGTGTGTGTGTGTGTGTGTGTGTGCGCGTGCGTGTTGGTGTTTGTGTGCGCCGGTGCGAGTGTCCTTCCAAGCCCAGAAGCGGCTGGTGTCCGGGTTCATGAAACCATTTCGCTTTGTATTGAACAGCTGTCCTCTTCCGTCCAATGGTCCCTGTCAGGTACTAGCATTACATGCACCATTGTCCGAGATTGCCGCACGCTCCCTTACAGCCTTCTGGCGACGCCAATCGAAGACGTAAACTCTGATCTCCTGAACCCCAAGTCTCAGCAGCGATCCACACCCCTATAGCCGATCGCCTCAGCGCTAAACCCCATTCAGCCCCATACCCAAACCGTAACACTCATCCTACTAATGGGAAAGAATAAATAGGCTTCGTTTCTGTAGAAGACCCCCAAGCCCTATGTTAGTTGTTCTTAGTAACACTAACCCTATACCCTGAATCATCGCCAGGTCGAGACGTGCCGGGAGGAGATCCGTTTACTGCAGCAGCGCATTGATCAGAACATAGCCGAGGCCTGCTGAATCTTGTGTGGATTGTATATGAGGGTTTCTTGGATTTGGGGGGCCTTATCTATTCACTTAGGGAATGCCCGTTACAAGCATTCTAGAATTTGGGCTTTGTGAGTGTTAAAGTCCCTAATTGGTCACCATGCACGAAATCGTAGACGTGAAACACAAAGACCGGAACTCGCGCAACACACGGGGGACATTTGCCCGCCTAGTCAAACAGGTTCTGAGATTTTTCAGAAAAAACTACAAGAATGTTCCTGCCTCCCGTGTATTCCACACACTCGATCACTTTCAGGCGTAGCCTATTAAAAAGCAACAGCCAGTTTTAGATTCCAGCCAGCTCCAAGCCTGAATTTCCGTGATCACGCAACTGTCCTGCAAAGCCAGCTCCGATTCTCCACGCGCCCGAAGCCTCGAACCCTCAGCCCTGAACCTGCACCTGAAGCCATAAAGCCTCGAACCGTAAACCCTAAACCCCAAACATTAGAGGGTCTGTCTTGGCCTAGGCAGCGCCCTCTGCCTGATAGACTGACAGAGGGAACAGAGGGCTCCACAAAACAATCCTCAGAGGGTCCTGAATTCTGGGAAGGTCCTGCGAGGGAAAGACGCCCAGATCCCAGGCAGCAAAGGGCCGAAACTTCGCTGAGGGTGGGTGCAGGATTGGCAAACCCGTCTTGGTTACGGTTTACATGGACCAGCAAATGGCCAAGGCACATTGACACCTGCGTCCGTGCAGGACTATTAGGTTTAAGTGCTCACGCTTCATCAACAGTTTCTTTGCTATCGTGGCTTGTGGGGTTAGGGCTTTGTTTAATGTGTCATGCTTTTGGGGTAAAGGCTTCAAGGCTTGGCGGTTTTGGTGTTTAAGGGTTTAGGGTCTAGGGCTAGAGGGTTTAGTGCCTTTGTGGTGTTTGAAGGGGGTGCTTTCTAAAGGTTTAGGGTTCTCTGTTCAGGGCTTCATTGTTCGCAGTTTTAGGGCATGTGTTACTATTTCTAGGTTCAGGGATTTCAGGTTTTCGTTTTTTGGGGTCTTGGTTTGAAGCTCCAAGACTTAAATCTTGGCTTCGAGTCTGGAAGCTTGAACCCTAAACGATACGTCAACACGGATCCACGAGCCCCTGGGCGCTGGGATCCTGCGCAGTTGCGCAGTTGCGCCTGGATCACTCGAATCTCGAAACCCTGAATCGAAGCCCTAAGCACTTTCCAATATGCGTAAGTAGACTTACACATATACATAACTAGATCGAGAAATTGGACATTGAATGGATAGGCAAATAAATGCATATATTGCTGCATAATCAAACTGATACAAGAACACATAAATGATTACATGAACGAACCACTAGGTCGATAGATCGATCAGGCTAGGTTACGATAGATTTTCGGGTTGGCTCACTTTTAGACAGACAGATAGGAAAATACAGGCAGATAGATAGAGAGCTAAGAATAGACCGACAGGTAGGTTGACAGATAGATAGTCTGAGAGCCAGGTAGATACAGAAAGGTTGAAGCAAGCATCTGGACAAAGTAGTTTAAATACATGAATACATAACTCCATAACACAGACACTGACACCAAGAAGACATAGACACATGTACAAAGCGACAGAGACAGACTGCGGGACTTTGGCGTCTTTGGACTTCCTCTCGGATATTCCATGCGGGCAGGCAAGCATCAAACTGTAGGTCCTGCATCTTCTTTACATCACTGCGCCCAACATCCGTGCAAGATCTTCAATCATATTCTCATATTAATTACCGCCTTCCACATCCGCTTAAAGGATCCTAAACCCTAAACCCTGAGCCCTAAGCGTACCAAGGAAAGCGCAGTTGGACCTCCTTGGCAGTGCCAGCAACCGCCTGGAAGACTTGGAGGTCGACCTGGAGCTGGGATTTTAGGGTTTTTAGCAGTTTCATCCTTAGGGTTAGGGTTTAGGGTCTATTGGGCTTTGGAGGTGCTGGTTTTTGCCGAGTGCTGGCATTGGCATTGTTCTGGGCTGACGAGTTTAAAACGAGTGACAGGAGTTGCTCCTGTTACAGTGGTGCTTGACTGATGCTAGTGTTACCGGTATCCCAAAGACTAGCTTGCTATTACGATTGCAAAGCTTGCAATCGCTAGCAGGACCAGTATTGATGCTGCCTTTATACTCAGTATTAGGTTCATCCTGCGGTCGTACCTGGAGTGCAACAGGGAGGACTGTCAGATCCCATGCACAGCGTACCGGAGCTGGTTACGGGCTCCAAGGTTGCCCTCGGTGGAGGGCTTCAAAAACAGAAACTATGCGCAGAGACCTTGTTCCTTGTTCCATGGGTTCTTCAATGTTGAAGTGGCAGCTTTTATCCGTTTCAGTGGTAGTGGTAGTGGTAGTGGCAGCGGTAGCATCAGGGGCAGTGGCAGTGATGCTAGTGGTAGTGGTGGTAGACGAAGTAGATGAAGAAGAAGTAGATGAAGCAGCAATAGAATAAGAACGCCGCCGACGACCTGCGTTGCAAAAGCCCTGCTCCAAGTCCCAAATGCCAAAGCTGCGAAGCTCTGCTCGACCTGACGAGGCCGAAGTGCCGCTACTGCGAGGGCGAGAGCCCGAGACAGCCGGACAGTTCAGGGTTGACGGGTTGGGGCTTCAGGTTTTGGGTTTGTAGGGTTCAGACAAGAGTTTTGGATGGATACAGAATCGCTCATCTATGTCGATGTTCAGACTTGCACCTAAGAAGCGCAGCGGCGAGCCACTGCTCAACGACGCCGAAGCTAAATCCAGGGCCCTTGAGCTTCTAGCGGTGGGTTGGCCAGGCAAGTGGCACAGGCGACCGACGAAGTCGAGGCCTTTCTGGAAGTGGTGGGGTTTCTGTAAGGCTGGAATTCTAGGGGTTGGCAGTTTCGAGGGGTAATTAGTCGAGTGGTATCCTGAAGCCCGAGACCGAAAGCGAAGACCTTAACTCTGAAAATACTCTAGTCACTCTTGCCGTCCAGTGATCATAACTGTTGAGCATTCAGCTGGGCCCGTCATGGAAGTGTCGAGGGGCGCCACTGAAGCATTGCACACACGCAGGATCCTACTTCTACTTATACTTTTGCCTGTACTTCGACTCCTGCGCTTCTACTACGACGTCGACGACGACGACCACCACTTCTACTACTGCTGCTGCTGCTACCACTACCACTACCACTACCCCACTACCCCACTACCCCACTACCCCACTATACCCCACTATACCCCACTAGACCCCACTAGACCCCACTAGACCCCACTAGACCCCACGACCCCACGACCCCACGACCCCACGACCCCACGACCCCACGACCCCACAACCCCACCAGCGCCACCACCACCACCACCACCACCACCACCACCACCACCACCACCACCACCACCACCACCACCACCACCACCACCACCACCGCCACCAGCGCCACCAGCGCCACCAGCGCCATCAGCGCTACCGCTACCGCTACCACTACCGCGACTGCTACCGCCACCACCACCACCACCACCACCACCACCACCACCACCACCACCACCACCACCACCACCACCACCACCACCACCACCACCACCACCACCACCAGCGCTACCGCTACCGCTACCGCTACCGCGACTGCTACCGCGACCACGACCACGACCACGACTGCGACTACGACTACGACTACTGCTACTACTACTGCTACTGCTAGTGATCCGGCTACTGCTACTGCTGCTGCACTGCTACTACTACGATACTGCTGCGATTGCTACCACGACTACGACTACTGTTTGTGCTACTGCTCCCTGCTGCGGCTGCTGCTTCTGCTCTCCTCGAGGATGGTGATGGCTGGCTTGTGGTCATATCGTCAGTATTGCTCTTCCCATTGACTTTATGATTTCTGGCTGCCGGCGCAAGCTGCAACGAAAACCTTCATTCCAAGCCCGGGCCCGGAGCTGTTCAAAGGACACATCTGATAGCGGTTTGACAGTTTTTTGTCTGAGTCGGGTGCGCCGGTCACCATAATTACTTGAAGGCGACTTCCGGTTAGCAAGCCTCACAGAGTTCTGCCAGCCCTTGAGCTAGTAGGTAAGACCCCAGAAACTCTTTAGGATCGGGCAACCCGACGCGATTCATCACAGGCAGCTTAGCTAGCTAGTAAGGCCTTAGTTTCTTCATCTATGGCAACTTGCAGAATGCTGGCGGACGAAACCCGACTCAAGGCTTTAAGCTGAACCCTAAATCCTAACCCTACACCCTTCCGGCCGGGGAGGGTTTCACTGCTTGGCGAAGCGAGACGGGCGAGGTGCGGCAGGGAACGAGGAGATGTCTGAACAGGGCATTGCAGTTTGTCATCGGCTTTGACAGAGTGTTTCCGCAGCTATTCGGAGATGCTGGGTCTAGGAAGAGTTGGGCCCGTGCCACTGTGGCCCGTTAAACCCTAAGCCTCAGACCGCTTCCGTCATCGCTCCCCGAATCTTCCCAGTTTATTGACCTCTACAGCGAACCCAAAGCCCAAACTAACCCCAAAACTCTGAACACTATAGCCCAATTTACGACAGCCACCCCAAACCCTAGTCAGACCCTAAACCCTAGTTCGACCCTAAATCTAAACTCTGTGGCGGGCTTCGGAACTTCTACTCGGGAGTTTCTTAAACATATGGGACCTTGTACGTGGGGTCTTCAGTTTATGGTAAAGATCCCATCGCTCGGGGGTCTTTATGGTAGGGATCCTTTAGAGGGTTTTACAGTAAGCACACTATCATTTGTGGGCTTACAGTAAGGATGCGATTATTTAGAGATTTTAGAGTTCGTACCCAGGTGCTGCAGCCTTGAGCGCCAATCTACATCCATAGTGTCAGGCCCATGGCCAAACTGCGAGAGATTCTAACATCCCTGTGATTTCCTTGACCTTAAACAATCCTGAATGCCCAAGCATTAGACCCAATTAAGCTTTCGAGCGGGCCGGAGGCACTTCGCTCGCTCCAGCGCGATCTCCGGGCGACGGAGGCCCAGTCAGCGCAGACGAAGGCTGGATTTGTCTCGGAGTCTCTCAGAGTTGAGGGCGGGCTTGTGGATGGAGGTCCGGGGTGCGGCAGAAGAAGGATCTTGAAGGCTGAGGTTGGATTGGGGGTTTAGGTCTGTTGCTCTCCTGCCGGTGTTGTTACTGCCAGAGCCACGTTTGTTCTCACGACTGAAGTTAGGCTTGCTGTGAGGGCCACCCAAACTTCAGCAGCACCCCTAAGCCCAACGGCCCTCACACCCGGTTGAGACTCTTGGAAGCCCGACCCAGAGTACCCCTCGTCCCAAAGTACTATAGTAGCCTTAAGAATTACCTATACTATTTTGGGGTTCATTATTACAGTTAGTATAATAATAGGCCCCCAAACCCTATTCTAATTATCAAGGCCCCTATACTAGGTCCCCAATCGACGAGGCGCCCTCAATCCCTCCATCCTTGAACCCAGAGCCGATCGGCGAGGCTGGCTTAACTGCCCTCGCCCGGACCCACGAGGATCCAGCTGAAACTGGGATGGGGCCCGAGGTTTGACGAGTTTTTTGTTACGAGGTTGGTTGTTTTGGGCTCTGTTTTTTTTTTGGGGGGGGATTTTGTCCGTCAGACGAGTGGTGAAACATGCTGCCTGATCTTGTAGGTTGAATGGCTTAGGCTTCGTGGTTCTGTAGGCGACCTCTCTGCAATGAAGGCAGCTTTCCCTAATTATTCCTATGCTTTTTACCTGTTTGGCCTGGTGAGTACTGCTTTTGCGTTCCTGGGATGGGTGTGTCTTCGTGCGATGACGCACTTGGCGGTGTGCGACCTGTCGATCACATCCAAGACAAAGGCATGCAATTCAATTCTGCAGCCCGAATCCGAAACTCCAAGCCTCAACGGCCTTGATCCAAAGTCCTGAATCCCAACCCCAATTCCTAATGCCGTACACCTTGATCCAACGAAAACAATCCTACTGTAGAGGCCTTAATGCTGAGAATAGGGTTTTGGGGGTTCCTTATGATAATCGAAGTATAATATACCCCCAAACCCTATTTTACTGATAAAGGCCCCTACATTAGAGTACCCTTACAGAACCCCTATAGTAACCCCTTATAGACGCCTTTAAAGGAACCCTATTCTAATCATAGAGGCCCCTACATGAAACCCTAAACCCCAAACGCTAACTGTAAACCCTGAACCCTAAGCCCTAAACCCTAAACCCTAAGCTCGCAGGACCTCCAGCAAGAGCAGACCGGTTCTAGGGAGACGCTGGGCAAGCTCGGGGCAGCGCGGACTACAACCGACTCAGTGAATACTATAGGGGCGGCAACATTTAGAATAGGGTTCCTTTCAAGGGATCCCTTAAAAGGGACACTGTGAGGGGTCTATTATCCGGGTTCTAATGTGTGGGGGCCTTACAAATTCCAGTTACGGGTCGAAGGCATCCAGTTTAAGGTTTACGTGGCAGGATACAGAGTTTTTAGGGCCGTTGGGCTTAGAGTTTGCGGCCTAGGAACATCGGGTTTTGGGATGTTCGGGTTTAGGGCGATATCGTTGAGGATTTATGACTTCGTGTGTGGGCAGCAGGTACTTAGACAATCATCGAGCACCTAAACAAGTACCGCCAGCCTTAGCCTCCATTCCAAACGTCCATCATCGTGTTAATAGACGGTCTGCTTCTGTGGAATCAAATACTGAAAGCTAGAGTTTCCTTAAATCCGCCCCGAAAGTTTAGGCCTAAAGCCCGTCAATCTCTGAAGCCCAAAGCCCAAACGCCCTAAACACGAAACCCGAAAAGCTTTAAAACGCTGCTGTCGCAAAAACGCGAAAATTTGAAGTCCGAATTTCCCAACACGCCCTACATAGACGGCATAATTGGTAGTAGCATCCAGTTCTAAGTAGTCCCGGCATAATCATAGCAAAATACCTACCGAAGAGTGTATTCCAATTATTAAAGCCCCTGTGAAAGCCACCCCACCAGCAAAAACACCTTGCGGCCTTCGTCAGCATAGCTTTCCTAGAAACCGCTTTTTAATGTGCAACGTACATGAATGTACCGTAAACCCTCAACCGTACACCCTAAACTTTCTGCAACATTACGCCCTCAACCTCAAACCCTCCTGAATCCTAAACCTTATAAAAGTTGCAATGAGGATCCTAAGAAGGCTTAAGCTAGAATTCGCCGAGTCCCGCCTGGACCTCCTCAACAAGTATTTCAGCGGTCTTGGAAAAGGCCGGTTGTTCCTGAGTCTAGTCGGGTTTAGTTTGCTTGTTCTTTGTCGGCGGTGGGGGCATTCGTTTTGGTGCCTGCATCAGGTTGGCTTTTAGCGTTGCTGCGTGTGCTTCCTCCTTTCACTGCGGTCCTCGGTCTGCCTCCTCCAGCAGTTGTCATTCGTTCCAGAAGCTGTGCTCTGCTGCATTAGATGCGACAACTGCGCTGAAGGACGCTATCGCTTCGGCGCAGTCGGCCTTTCTTAGAAAGGCACTTTTCTAGAAAGGTAGCCCGTGAATCCGTGCTGTAACTGGCGAAATGAACGCGACTAATCAATCAGTGTAGTGCCATATCCACAGCGAACATACTTCTTCCTGGCTGCTCAACGACGGATGCTCTTAGAAGCCCAACAGGGCTCAATGCAGTGGCCCATCCGGATTGCCGCGCAGGCCTCAAAGAAGCACACCATCAGATTGTCGGTGGGTGGCTCAGTCCTGTGCAATCCTGGGCCCAGATACTAGGGGTGTGGGGTGGGGGGGGGGGGGGGAGAAATTGAATCCATGGCAACCCCCAACAAGGGTGCACCACTAAGAGTTGCTGCAGATGCACGACTGGTGTTGATATCTTCTACATCAAGCCTCACTCTAGCAAAGGCTGTGTGCGCTCCTCGAGCACCCAGCACAGGGAGCAAGGATAAGCGCGGCAACCTTGAGCCGTAGCCCCTAGAACCTCCAGCCTCAACCCAAAGGTCCTTTATGCAATAACGGCTTGAAGCTAATGGCCTTGACAGGCCGGACCGGACAGCTCCAGCAACTTCAAGCCCATAGGAATCCGTAAACCTGGACCTGGAAATCCTAAGCCTGTGCCCCACCCTTTGAAGCAAGGGCATAGATCCAGAAGCAGGATACCAAGAATATGGGAACCCATGGAAAACTTAGCAGAACCATCGACCGTGCATTTCTCAGCCGTCACACCCCAAACCTTCTGGCCCCACAGCCGAACCCACATTCCTAAGCGCCTAGACCCTGCAGACACTCCAGCCTCGAAGCCCTGTGTCCAACAAACCTAAGGGAGGATAAACCCTGGAGACCCAAAACCCTGAAGCAACCAAAATCCGAAAACCGGACCCCCCCCAAATCATAGGGATCCTTAGGGGTGTAGGGGGAGGGGGGGTAGGGGGCCTTAAGGCCCATAATAAGGACTAATAAGGCCTATTTAAGGAAATATAGTCCCCTACACCCCTCCCCCCTACACCCCTAAGGATCCCTATGACCAAACCCCGAGGCCCTGAAAGCGCTGAACTTTCACCGTGGCTGAGGCTGCGACGCGCCACTGCTGCCCAAGACGGGCGGCGACTCGCAGCGCCCCAGCAGCGACAACCCCCTTACCCTAAACCCCAAACCCCCAAAACCCCTAAACCCGTAAACCCCCAAACCCTAAACCCTGGTCGTGTTGGTGGTGGTGGTGGAGGTGGTAATTAGGAGTCGTCGCCGTTGCGCTGAGATTGACACCTTGCCCAGCACTGATTCGTCGGTAGTTGAATATTCGTTGCGAGGGAAGTTCGGGAAAACATCCGCTGTGGTTCAGACAAGCCTTAGGAGAAGTGGAAGCCCTGCCCCCTCCTCAGCCCAAAAGCATCAGCCGTAAAGCCTGCATGGATAATTACAAAGACTATTTTGGTGGTTCCTTAATTTAAGTATGGTGTGCTGGCCCCAAAACCCTATTCTAATTATCAAGGCCCCTAGATTATCCAAAACCTCAATCTCTAATCCCTGTAAACCATTCAACTCGAAACAAGCGAGGCATGCTCTTCCTCCACTGGTTCCACGGACCCCACGAACGGCGAGGACGCCACAGCGTCAAGATGAGTGCTGTGTATCGGGACCTCAACGGCCTTTGCAGAATTCTGTGCGTTTTGCGCCAAGGGCTGCGACTGGTAGAGGTGTCGTGGAGCTAGGGTTCAGGGAAGAGGCCCTTCACTCGCTTCAGCCCTCAACCTTACACCCCTAACCCCGTTAAGTTGAAGGTTTGATGGCATCTCTGGCCATTACCATCACCCGCTGTTAAAGCGACCATAAACGGCTGCAAGGCTTTTCAGGCCCAAGGCCCACGCAGACTTGAATCTGGGACACAGCCACATGCTTCCAGCCCAATGCCCTGTGGCCCTATGAGCTCTGAGCAACTGCTGTGACCTAGACTCTACGCCTCAAGCTCCGCATCTGGAGCCCTACCCGCTCTGTGAAACAAACAGAGCGTGTGAGCGCCCCGACAGGAACAGCCTGCCCTCGCCCAGACCTGGCGAGGCTAAGTGAGTCGATTTGGCTTGGGCTTTTATAGGATTTATTTAGGGTTCCTAAACATCTGGTTTTGCTGAGCTTTATAGGCTTCAGAAATCGTTGCAGATTGCAATAAACACACGCACATCCTATCATTCACAATGGGAATACGATCTGATAATCCTCATCAAGGAGCAAGAGCGACAAACTTACGGCAGAAGAACTTCGTTCAGCTTTCCGTTGAGTTTTCTCTTTGCTATGACAAGCTCTTAAACTCCAAACCCTATTGAAGACCCACACTTTCGTCATCTTGGGGGATAGCTTGTCTCACCTTCGGCTCATGCCCGAAGAGGCGAATTCGATTAGCAGGCGCTCCGGGCCCAATGCGACAGAGTTTGTGGGGTAGGCAGTGGGTGTGTAGGGGAAGGGAGGAGAAGAGTGGTGAGGGAGCGACAGTGGGAGAGTCGCATGCAAGCTGCGTGTGAGTCGTTCTAGCCGCAAGAGCGATGTATTCATAAAGAAGCAATGTCGCTGTCGCAATAGTATTCAATCCAGCAACCGTGTTACTACATAGTGCACTACAGGAACGATCGCAACACCAGTATGTAGCACAGCTGTCGAATAAGTACTACTGATACCTGCTGGTGTAGGCGAACTGACTTGGCGACCCATCTGTCAAATAAACATGTCCGAGGCATTTGTTCGAAGCAGAAGGAAGCTATTTAACAGACAAGCCCTTAAGCCAACGCCAACCTCCATTCGTTGATGCATGTCGAGCACCAAAGAAGCCACATGCAAAGTGTCACCAGAATAGTTCGAAGATCTCGGGCAGGTGCCCTCGTGATATGATTGTGTCCAGGGTTGGAGTGAGCCCGTACTCCTTAAAAGTCAGAGCCTCTAACCCCTAAATCCCAAACCCCGAAACCCCAAAACCCTTCAACCTCCAGCTATTTTTTTGGGGTTTTGGAGCTCAGGGTTCAGTTTAGAGTACTGGGCTCAGGATTAAAGATAAGGCATTTAGGGTTGAGGGTTTGGGCATCAAGCTTGCATGTCGAGGTTTTCGGGTTTTGGCTTGAGGCTTCAGTCTATGGCCTTCGTTCTTAATTCCCTCGGGACTAACCTGCCCGACCCTAGGATTGTACATACGAAGCCGTGAAGCAACATGCCAAGTTGGCTGTGCGGCTGGACTTCTGAGTGACTTCTGCGTCAAGTTACACAAAATGGCCGTGTAGTGTTGAGGTTTCGGTCTGGAGTTCGGCCTTCAGCGCAGCAAAACAAGACAGGCAGCGATCCTGTGACTCTTCGTTGGTTTCTTGATGTGTCTGGCACCAGGAGAATCCATGCGGACCACAGTTTTCTGAGGAGAGGAAGTGCAGACACGGGCACAGACAGACCAACAACCACAGAGAGAGAGAGAGAGAGAGAGACAGAGTGGGAGAGTGGGAGACAGAGAGACAGAGTGGGAGAGAGAGAGAGAGAGAGAGAGAGAGAGAGAGACAGACAGACTTCTCTTTCCAGGGCAGCAGCAGCACAACTCTCAAGTCCCATACAACGCTTTGTGTAGGGCTTTGGGTTTGATTGAGACACCTGAAACTTACCCATCTTATTCCTTATCGTCTCTTGTCATAGTTAAAGTATACCCCAAACCCCTATTCTAATCATAAAGGTCTTTATATGTCTCATGAATTCATGCAAAAACCCATAAACCCCTTATAGCCCTTAAAGGAACCCTTACCCGAACTTCGTTCTAATCATCGAGACCCCCCAAAAAACAAGCTCCCGTGGCAACTTCCGCCTCTCACTGCCGAGACTCAGGCTTCAGGCTGCTTCGATGTTTCACTGCTCCCAGGTGGGGATCAGGATTCTGTGGCTTTTGGTGGATTTCCGGGGCTTTGGAGTTTAGGATTTGAGGTTGAGACTTTGCATCGGGCTGGTAGGAATTCTAAATTGAGGCAATTCGGAGTGTGCGTGAGGTTGTTTGCTGTGTTGGATGACTTGGCTTGTGGGTCTTCCAGGGCTCGCAATGTATGCAAGAAGCTGGAATCGTGGCAATGTCAGCCCATTCCCCGACTCTGCGAATTGGGGGAGGCTGTGACCTGGATTTGCACCTGTGGTGGAGCCATCTTCGGACACATGGCCGTTTGCTCAGCTTCATGTCGTGGGACCACAGCTCGAGCTTCGTGATGTCGGGACGCAATGGCACAGAACGTTGATGAACTTGTGTGCGAGGTTCTAGGCCCAAGCATTTCGCTGCCCTCTCTTCTGCTCTTCAATCTCTGAAGATGTCCCGTGTCGCCTTCGTCGCCGGTGCCGCCCTGCTCCTGGGCGCCAGCTGCTTCGTGCTGCCGGGCAGCACTCCAAGCAGCGCCCCGGAGGTGCAGGTCTCCACCGGCCGCTCGGCGGGCGCTGCGGCGCCGGAGGCGGAGTCCACGACCGCGGCCTTCAGCCCGCTTGCCCTGGGTGCCGCCCTCGGCTTGCTGGCCGCAGTGGTGGGCAGCCGTCCGGCTTTGGCCGCGGACCTCGAGAACGGCGAGGCCATCTTCAACGGCAACTGCACCGCCTGCCATGCCGGCGGAAACAACAGTATCGTGGCGGAGAAAAAGCTGATGCTCGGTTGCACGGTGGCATCTGGCTTTGCCAGTTCTCCTTCGGCCCTGCATGCAAGGAGTGGCGTCCGATGTTGGCCGCTTTGTAGGTCTTAGTTTGCGCTTGCCACAAGCAACTTGCAAGGGGAAGCTGCGGCTCAAGGCTAACACTCTAGAGGGTGGACACAAGCTGCACGGCGCTGAAAGGAGAACTGAGTGCGTGTGACGAGCATTCAACAAAACATGGGCGTACGACTAAACGCAACGACTCAGAGTACAACCATATGACACAAGCGTTTACTCTTGCAAAACCGGACGCTTATGACTATGACTGAGCGTAAGCCAACGCTTGCCAAAATTCCGTATGTAGCTCTATAGAATAGAATCAAGCTGTGGCTGAGGAAGAAGGAGGCCCTGGTGCAGTACGGCAAGTACGACGTGCAGGCCATCATCACCCAGGTCACCAACGGCAACGGCGCCATGCCGGCCTTCGGTGAGAAGCTCGGCCCGGATGACATCGAGGACGTGGCCAACTACGTCTACAACAAGGCCGACAAGTGGTGAGCAGCGTCGCAGAGCTACCTGCTGGCGAGACCCAGCAGGCAGCTATGCTTGGTCCGGAGGCTTTTTCCGATTTGACATTTGATATCATTTGATCGTTGCGCGATTGCTGGTGCTCTTGGCAAGCCACGTCGGCCTCTGCCAGGCGCACCATAGATGCTATAGAGTCTGTCATAGAGCGAAAATGGAGCGGAGGGTACAGGACAGCAAAGGTCGTTTGACTGGCACGGTGCTCCGAGATGTTCGATGTGACCTCTGAAATTCCGAGGCCCCCCAAAAAGGTTCTCGTTTACGGACTCGGTCATAGCGTTGCCGTTGAGACATGCGTAGCCTACAAAACCAGCTACCCTGTAAAGTATGTCAATATCAATAGACAGTAGCTGGCCCGAAGTCGATCAGAAGCCGGTCGACAGTTTCCATCTTCGATTAACCGAAGTCGACGGCAGACCGCCTGCCCCGGAGCCCGAAGTTCGATGCAGACCACGAGAGCGAATTTATAGCGTGCTTCACAGCCTTTGACGCAGCTGGCTCGCCTCCTCTCATCCTCCTGCTCGTCCTACTGCTGCTGCCGCTGCTTCTGCTGCTTCTGCTGCTTCTGCTGCTGCTACTACTACTACTACTACTACTACTACTACGACGACGACGACGCCGACGGCGGGGATGGCTGCTACCGATGCTGTTAGTGACTGTTAGTGTCATATCCAATCATTATGATTGCCGTTCTCTCCTTGAGGCCTCCAACGACACGGTGCCTTTCCATGGCCAACCCGCGTTCCTCCCGCGACGGGGGACGAGCATGCAGGACAGGCAAAGCTGTCGAAGGTTTGGCTCAGGCCTTCTGTCGGGGTTGACGATCTCTGCTGACTGTGTTTGCTAATGTTGTAAGATATTGTGCAGTTCTGGTTTGAAAACAATTTTTAAGTTTAGAGGTTTGAGGTCAGCACTGAGGATCTTCTTCCAACGAGTCCTTGCCACTCGCTTTTCCCATGTTCAAAGCGATACGGTTTCTAGACGTTTCCGTAAGTTCTTGTCACCTGCTGAAGTATGCAAAGCTTGCTGCATTGCACAACCTGCGAGGCCACAGCCTAGCTCTTGTACACTACATTCTTCTTTCTAGCGATAGAAAGAACATGTCGTAGACACATCGGCGGTACACACCGACGATTGCTGTATGTCCTCCCGGCGACATGCTGTTGCCGAGTGCATGAGGCATAGCACAAGTTCGAGTGTTTGTTGTCAGATATACGAGAAGAAAGCCCTCAAGAGCCAGGCTTTAGGGGTTTCGTGTGTTGGATGTCGGGGTCGAGGATAGCATATGTGTTTGGGGTTTGTGCGGCTATTTTCTTTTCTTTGGGTTGGCCTTGATGTAGGCAGACTGAACTCTAAATTGAACGGTCCCTCCGCGAGGACTCTGATGACGAAGAGGACGACTGCTATCGAGGCAATTGCAGCTTTGATCCCAAACCCTGCAATCCGAACCCGCGAAGACCTAGTACTCGGGCCTTACTAATTAGAATAGGGTTTTGGGGCCCATTACAGTACAAGTATAACAAGGACCCCCCCCCAAAAAAAAAGAAAAGTATTGGTAATTATTTAGGCCCCTACATTACATACACCCTGCACCCTAAGCACAGCCCGTAAAGCGGCCCAAGGGGCCCCTTTATTCCTTTATGCAAAGCAGTAACAGAAGTCGTCGTCGTAGTAGTCGTAGGGACAGGAGTAGGGGTAGAAGCAGGAGTCGGAGGAGTAGGAGGAGTAGGAAGAGCAGTAGCAGCTGCAGGAGCAGTAGGAAGAGGAGTAGGAAGAGGAGGAGAGGCAGTAGGAGGAGTAGGAAGAGTAGGCAGGAGTAGGAGCGTAGGATAAGGAAATGAACAGCAGTAGGCCAGTGATAACAATATGACTAGTTATCAGTGAACATAGCATCTGTCTCATTCCGCAGTCGTCGTCATTCTCTAATCACCACCAATAGCTTTTGCCATCACTGCAGAGCAGCAATGGTCGTTTTTGTTGTAGCCGTGTTCGCACAAGTGGTCGCAGAGCGGCACCCTGCGCCAAGAGGCGTCCCGACTCCTTTAACTAAGCCCACAAGCCTCGAACCCTTAGAACTCCTACGCCGACGAAGAGCCAGGCGTTGACCACGAAGTCATCGAAGGGCACACCATTGGTCGGTTGCTCAGAAATAATATACTATGATATACTATAGTATACCACAATATACTATATTATATCATCATATACCAAAGGGTGTGCAGGGGTCCATGCTCCGAAGCTCCCCAAATCATCCCAAAGCAGCCCCATAGGCTTCAAAGTTTCAACAATCAGTTTTTCGAAAATCTTGCAGCTTTGGCGACACCTGCCCCCCTTCTGGGAAGTTGTTGATGAGGAACTATCAGTCAGTATCAAGCACTGACTAAAAAGCCGCACAAGCAGTAATCATCCTGACCAGATCAGGGTCATATGGGTGGCTCTTTTCTGACGGCTCCAAGAAAGTGCGTCACTCCTCTTCTAGGGACCCCAATTTAGAGGACCTTGCATGGAACGCAGGCCATACCTTCCACGCGGCGAGCAGCACAAGTGGGCGGGTACCCCTTCGGCACACTTGTTGGGTCGGAGTGCTTCGTGCTCTCTTACAACATTGGTTCGGAAACACGAGGCCAACCGTAAGACATTGATCACGATTGCAGGGTTGCCTTCGCTCCTGATTCCGGAAACGGAGGTTGAGTTGGGGCTGGGAAGACACATGCTGAGGTGGCTACAGGCGCGGTGACTTGTAGGAATCCCAAAGCCCACACCCTCAACCTCAAACCCCAGCAGATGTGTTGCCATTCTGTGGGATTCATGATCATCTCATGGAGTTTCGTGGTGTTTTTGGGCCACTGGGCGTTAGCCGGTTTGTCTTCGGAAGCGGGTGAACCAAGGACCGCGAGTTTGAGCTTTCCGGCCATTGGAGAGAACACAAGCTGGAAGCACACAGCGCCAGCGATTGCGATTGGGGCAGACCGAAGCATACCTCTTATTCCGACATACACCCAAACAGTGAAAGACCACCGACACACAATGTACACCCCGACGGAAGACCGACAAACTACAGACACTCTTACAACGCTGCTTGCTCGCGTTTGTCTGAGCCAAAATCGTTCCTCCCATGTACACGTGGAATTCCCAAAGCAGCTTCTAACTGGGAGTTCCGACTCCTCCAGTGCTCGATTCCGAGTGAGGTTGAGGTCCTTTGTCCGGGTTGCCGGGTCAGATCATGTGCGACACTCTTAAATCCGAAACCCCGAAACCCTAAACCATAAATTGAACCCTACGTAAGCCTGAAGTCCCAAACCGACATCTCCAGAAAAGATCTATCCCTCCCTGGCAAGCCGTCATCAAAGCCTTTTCAGCCTGCAAAGCCAACAAGCCCTCTAAGGCCTCTTAGGCTGTAAAGCAGGGTAAAGCCCGATACAGTTTTAACCTTCACTAGTACTATTACTTATACCACTAGTATTACCATTACTTCTGCTGTTACCATTAGTATCTGAAGCCATGGAAGACTTTGAGAGCCTGCCAGGCGGGGAACGATGAGCACTTGAAATGCATGGCCGCGCTCCGGAATGCTGTCGATGGTCTTGTAGTTTGTTTAGTTGAGGGTTCAGGGTTTAAGTCTATTAGTCTACATTTGTTTTGAGGGCTTCAGGGCTTCGGGTTCCGGCTTTTCTGGTCCAGTTTTGGCTTTCGGATGCCGGCTTCTGTCATCGGCGCCGATACCACCAGGATCAAGAAGATTTGCGTGCGTAGCGAGAGATGGCAATGGTATTGAGGTCGAAATACCATGTCATGTTGGAAGCCAGCAGGTCGACTCGTCGATCAAGCCGTAAACCACCAAGATTAGGTTAGTTTCGATGCAGTAGCAGCAGCAAGACTGGTGTGCCTTTGGACGCTTGGGGGCTGGGTAGCTGGGTAGCTGGGCTGGAGTCCCGACATTCTGGGCCTCGTGGGCACAGAAAATAGACAAACAGACGAGTGGTCACCGCCGGGTCAGCAGACGAGACTTAGTCACTTGCGTGGCGTTGAGCTGCTAGTGTCATCCTTGGGAAGGGTATGCCTGTCTGTCGGTTCTTGGAATAGGAATGGTGAGTAGTCAGTAGTCTGCTTAGTAGTTGTAGTTTGTTTGCACGATTTGAGTCAGCGACCGAGATGGACCCAACCTGAAATTCCGAGCCTACAAAACCCTCCTACATCACAAAGGTTGGAGCATCTGAACTGCATGTCGCAGTTTAGGTCTGCATGGAGGAATTCCGGGAGGGCGAAGCTGTGCCCGTGGCCCAGCACTTGCTCTTGCGCACTGGCAGGCTAAACGTGTGTGCTACGGTTCCGCGTCTTCGATTGGAGCAGCAAGTACGACGGCAGCTGTAGTGCTCATATTCAACAAGTCAGCGACGGTGATGCTGGCAGTCCGGCAGAAGATGAAAGCGACGACCCAGGCTTGTGATCATGAGTACGTAGTGATGCTGATCATGACCGCGATGACGGGACGGGTTCGCTGATGGCCATCGCGGCGACCCAAACGATGCTAAAGATGCTGCTGCTGTTGCAATTTTGATGCTCATACTATGTTGTGCAGTAGGACGACAGTAATGATGGCATGGAGGATGGAGACGACCAGCTGTTGCTGTTAAATATGATCATAGTGATGGTGATGCTGGTGATGACAATGATGATGATCATCACAATAGAAATTGATGAAGAGGAGGTCGGGCCTACTGGCCTACTGTCACGGCGGTGATCATGGTGATGTTTACGGGTTTCGTGCAGGCGCACCACGATGCTGTTCCTGAAGTTGACATTGTTGCTGCGATGATTCATGCTAGTTGCGGCGACACGACCGAAGGGCTTGTCAATAGTCTTGATTCTGAGGATGATGTTGAGGATGGCCATGGTGATGATTTTCAGCAGCATCGGGAAGGCAATGGTGAACAGCTTTCGCGCTAGGCAGGATTCCGTGGATTACAAGAACGGAATATGGTGATTAGGAGGCTGATGATTGCGATGGCGATGGTTGTGTAACGATTGAGCATGATTCTTGTTGACGTCGGCAAGTGAACATACGGGCACTCGTGACTGATTCACCTTTGCTGTTGCAGCGGTTTATGCTGCTGCTTACAGAACCCATAAGCACTTTTCCTGCCACTGTAGTCCAATTTTGCCATCCATGCTTGTCGGAGCACAAATCAAGGCGGAGCTTGCCGTGCCTGCACCGGCACCATCCTCGGTGTTCTGAGTGCAGAGTGTTTAGGAGTGGGTGTTTGAGGATGAGGAGCATGAGGCTGGCGACGGTCTGCAGGATTTTGGTGCTGTTTGATGATAGCTCGAAGCGCCAGCCTGCGACTGCAATAGCCTGAACGATAATCTGGTTGATTGTCGTAAACATCTAAAAATCTAATATGAAGTCTTCCGAAATCCTCTGGCTTCTAAGTGAAGCCATTAGCCAAAGGGGCTTAGCGCGAATATGGACTTGTCATCTCTTGTGACTGCGACGAGAATGAAGAACGAATACTGAATAGAAGTTCAACCCGAGCATCAGAACTGAACGAGTTTTGCTCATGCGCTTCTTCCTTTGTTGGGTTTACGGCCTTGGGATCGAGTGCTGGGCTCAGGTTCGGGAGTTCAGGGTTTCGTGCATGAGCCAAAATCAGGAGCCAAGAAGCCATCCAAACATGAGCTTTTGGATGCGGTTTCCCTATTTGTTGCATAACTTCAGCAGAAGATTCTGGCAAACGGTTATGGGATATCTGTTGAGGTTCCTAAGAGGAGTCATTGAATACAGCACTTGCTAAGCGATAGTCCGATACCTCAAGCTTTAGAGCTCCTGCGAGGTACCACCAGCGCTGCATTGACCAATGGCTCAGCCGCAACTCGGAGTGTCCGATATGCAAGCAGTTTCCTGGCGGCACAAAGCTGTTCAACATAGCGAGTACATGCTATGGCAAGCCAAGACGGCATTTGAGGTTCAGGTGTTCTCCGGGACGAGGGAAAATATGGGAGTTTCCCAAAACAGGGGACTTTAACATGGTACCCTTTTTAGTAGGATCCTTATTATAAGGGCCCCCAAATAAGGTATCCCTAGTTTTCGGAAACTCCCATATAGCCGGTCGTGGAAACAGCGTGAGTGTTACTGCGTTGCTCGGGAGATCCACGAGGCTCGTAAGCGAGTTCTTCTCGGGAGTTCGTAAGCGAGTTCTTCTCGGGAGTAGAGACGGAGGACCCGTCGGGCAGTGCCTTGCGTCCCTAAGCGCATAAAGCTGGACTCAGCGGTTCGAGTTGGACGATTCATGTGATTCCGGTTCCGGTTGGTGCCGAGAGCCTTAACCCGTGAAGCGTTCGGTCCGGAATGCAGCAGAAGCGTCTGCTGAGGGACATCACTGCGCCGCAGAACATGCTCCGACCTCGGGCATGGGTGAATATCACTGATAGCGACAAGGAGGGTGGGGGATTTAGGCTTTCGAGTTTCGGGGTTTGGCTTCCGGATTCCCGTCTAAAGGAGCTCCTTGCAGTCCAGAAACTTGAGGCAAAATCTGGATGTACTGGCTATGCTCATTGCACGACGGAAAGCAGCAACAGCTCCGAAGAGAGCCGAGCCCTGCCAGGATTGCTTCATTATGCTTCCATGTCTCTCAACTCCCGTGCCGTAAGCCACAAACTTTACTCTAAACGCTATGCCTTCAAACTTCCGGGTCTTGGTTGACTTTCGGGGCGGTACAGGTGGGTTTTGGACCCAATTCAGGGTGTGCAGTGTAGGCATCAAAGTTGACAAGCCGCAGGGCATTCTGCATATCTGTATAACCTAGTATGTTGAGGGATCGGATTTGGATGCCCCTAGACACGAGCTATGCACGCTAAAGAGGCCTACGCTTTCAAGTCAAGGAGCTTTGTCCATTGTCTCAGCTTCCACATAGGCTTGTGCAAGAGGCACTAGAATTCGGTATTTATCAGGCAGTTTATGTCTGCTCATCGGGCACGTCAGGCCAGCCGCCCCGGCGCCGGTATCGGCATCCAGGCTGGTCGAGGATCTTGAGGTTTTGGTGTGTGTCTTCGGATTGTGGGCTTTTGGGCTTGCAGGGGGTTCTGATCTAGGGGTGTCAGGGGTTTGGGGAAGGGTCTGATAGTTTTTGAACTGGGGTCTGGAGTCTTGGCAGCGGTTCGCGCGCTTTTCTTGCTTGATTTTGCTGCACTCCAGATACCCACGGAACCCTAAGCCGGAAAATTCAGTCCCAGGACCCTGTTATGATCATTGAAAACCCGATGCCACACACCGCATGGCTGTGCCGAACTACCAGATCTGCTCCGGGCTGACTAGATTAAGTGGCTCTCAACAAGTCGAAGTCTTCAGTTAAAACAACGCTCCTCAACAAGAAACGTCAGTAGGTCCTTGCACTTCGACCTAAGCCCGAAAGCCTCGGATGGCCGGAGGGTGGTGGTGGTAGTTTGGCTTGGCCACGATTCAAAAAATATGTATACTACGCGCACATATGCGTATTGTTATGTAATCTATATTCTATATTCTAGATTCTATTATAAAAATATATGTCATATCATATACCAAACAACTATACACCATTACACATATATATATATACACATCTCTTATTGTTTGTTACCATATGATATGTATATATATATATATATATATATATGTATATGTATATGTATATATGTATGTATGTATATGTATGTATATATATATATATATATATATGTATATATGTATATATGTATATATGTATATATGTACATATGTATATATGTATATATGTATATATGTATATATGTGTATATGTATATATGTATATATGTGTATATGTTTATATATATATATATATATATGTATGTATGTATGTATATATATATATATATATATATATATTGTATATATGTACACATACATACACACTTTCGGCCTGCTTGTGCCGCCAGGTTTGGTCGGCCCTGGGGCGCGTGAGAGGCTCGCGCTGCCGGGTTCCGGGGCTTTCGGATTGCTTAGTGTTTAATTGGCTCTGGGGTTCAATGCTTGGTACTTAGTGTCTTGAGTGTGCTAGGGCTATGGGCCTGTCCGTGTGCTTCACGACTACCTGGATTTCTGCAGTGGCCGGCCGCTGTTGCCCCAGATTTTCTGTCTCTTTGAATCTGCTTAGGATTCAGTTTTGACAATGGCTAGGTTCGGCAGTTGATCATTACCGTGTGTTGTTTCAGTTCGTGCTATGGGTTCGTGTTCTTCTCAGTTTCAGTGTGCTGCGGAGGCTTGGGTTTGGGTTTAGGGGGTAGCTTGCGGCTTTAAATGGGTGACAGGCGTGAGGCGTGAGGCCTGGTGTGGGTGTTTGTGAGCATCGACATACATGATCATATATGTACATGTCTATAATATATGGATACACACTTTCACATACATAGACATATATGCATAGACATACACATGTACATTCACATACGCATGCGTATACCATACACATACACATACACATATACAGATACATATACATAGACATATACATATACACGTGTACATGCACGTGCACAGAGCCTAATTCTTTGCAATCTAAGAGAGCATGCGGATTTAAGCGATTCAGGAAGGTGTCGAGCCTCACTCCTCTGGTGCTCTCGGTGCAGTCCCCGCCCCAGAAGCCATCTCAGCCTAAACCTGTTGGTCCATGCATAATATTTTGTTGTCATATAAGCAATAAGTAAATCAGTCAATACACACACACACATATATATATATATATCTATTCATATAAACTACTAACTAGTAACTGCATGTATGTAAATATGTACACATAGAGACAGAGCCGTTCGATAGCAGGGAGCCCGGGCTTGTAGTTCTGGATTTAGGAAGACTATAAGGGGGGGCCTTGTATTCCTGAACTATGGAAGACTATGAGGGGCGTGGGGGGGGAGGCTTGTAGCCATGGATTTAGGAATAGCATAGTCCTGGATTTAGGAAGAGTATGACGGGGGGGGGGGCTTGTAGTCCTGCTGGATTTCGGAAGACTATGAGGGGGAGGGGGGCTTGTTGTTTTTTGTATGTTTTCTTTTTTTTTTGGGGGGGGGTGTTGGAACTGCGTGGCTTAAGAGGCAGTCTAGAGAAAGCGGGGTGGGGGGGCAGGACTACAAGCCACCCCCCGCTCATAGTCTTCCTAAACCCAGAACTACAAGCCCCCCAATTCAAGACTACAACCCCCCCGCTCTTATAGTCTTATAGTAATTCCGCCCCCTTTCCGCCCGCTCGCCCGGTAGGATTGTAAGGGGGTGGTCCCGGGCTATTGAACCGGACTCCATAGAGACCTATGAATCTAATGTTTATGTTTGTTCACTGAATGATCTTGTTTTCATATAGCAGTGACGGTGCCAGTTGCAAGGAATGCAATGCTCTCATCCGGCACAGACCCGTTTCCGTGACACACGTTTGATTGTGGTAGGTCCAGTGCATAGTGTCTCATTCCTCAATGTATCCCATTGCGAACCCCTGCCGCCAGACCTTCTTTTCTGTGAGCTGCAGCAAAAGGCTGGCCGGAGCTTCGTCTCACCTCGAAGATAAGTTGTTTAATTTAACGCAAAAGAGTCGCTGGGTTTGGAAGCGTGTCTCCTTCGGAATGGAGGCAAGTCGTCCCGCTATCGCACCTGCTGTGACTGTACCATGTGCCTTTCCACCTGCGCAGTGTGCAGTGCATGTCTAGTGATGAAAATCCAATCCATTATGATATGATGCTCCGCCCAATGATGCGGAAGGGTCGATGTTTCAGCACGCCGCCTATACATTCCGTGGCTCCAGTTTCAGAGGGGTCTACGGGAGCCCGCGGGGAACGCAATTCCGAGGAGGAGTGCCTGGGGCTGGGATGGGGGTCAGGCCTTCGAAGCGCGCATAAACTCAAAATGGAGTTTATTGTCATGTAGTGAGTACAATACAACCCATCACAAACGAAGTTTGCATCGTTGCAAACACAGCATGCAGAAGTGCCCTATCAGGTGCTAGAACGGGTTAAGGCATTTGGCTCTAGTCAGTCGTGCTTGGTTGGAGCGGACCAATTCGGCCTAGTCGCCAAAGTGCCAAATCTAAGCCGCCACAAGCATTCCATGGTGTGTTACTTGTTGCATAAGTTCAGAATCCAAACATGCGGGCATTCAGGGCCTTAATGCCTTGTGTAATATCTCGGAACGTTCATGGTGTCGGATTTTGGTTTAGGGGTTGGGGAGGGGCCGTAGCAGCTGCCAGCTCTGTAGCTGACCCCTTGCAACATCTTGCAACCGGAGCTGCTTCTAGATCTTGACACTCCGCAAGGGGTCTTTACTTTGCGGGTATCGAGCCGTAGTAGTCTTCACACCGAAACCGGGCCTAAACTGTAGAATTTCAGTACCACAAACTCTTGACTAGTGGTAGTCCTTAAGCTTCAGGGCCGTAAGCCCTACACCCATTCAGCCGGACTCCTTGTAGCCGACTCACTGGGACGATGCTGGGAAGCGGTTCCTGTTGGGGTTCGGGACCTAGGGCTTGGGTCTTCGGGGTCTTGGGTATATGGGATTTAGGTTTAGGATTCCGGTGCAGGCGTGATTTGGGATTTGAGGTCTCAGGCTTTTGGGCTTGTCCTTCTCTTCCTGATATGGATTAGCATTCACGGGGCTTAGAAGGTGTGGTGTGGATCGTTGTTGGAAGTGGATTCTGGTTAAGGGTTGCGGATTTGACCGGATGGTTCGTATCTGCTCAAAACCGAAGCCCCGAACACTAGATTCACCAGACTTCGCCCCTAACGCCTAAAGTCCCGAACCTTTCTTCTGCAAGTGTTACTCCTCCAGTGCTGCGTTTTCTGCTTGAACGAATAAATCCGCTTGGAGCTGCAAAAGCCGAAGGGCTCGGGATTCGTTCGCTTTGCTTGTCGTTGTATCCTCTCTTGTCGTTGTACACTCTCCCGTCTTTCTCACCTCCACCTGCTCCCCCTTTGTCTGTTGGTCTCTCTCGCTCTCTCTTCTCTCCGGCTGGCCCGCTCTCTCTCATAGCTTCCTTCGTTAGCACAACATGGCTGTCAGTTTTGCACTTTTTGCACCCCCCATAGCTAAGCCAACTTACAGGGTGCTGAAGCTGTTTTGAGACATGCGTGTCTGGCACTACGAATCATGATGGGTCGTGAGAGCCACGTGGCAGCATGTGGTTCGGAGCACTAACTGTTAGTCCCTAACTCCAATGAAGGCCCCCATACTGATCCCATACTAGTCCCGTATAGATGGGTTCTTTAAAGGAAGCTTATTCTTGTTACCCATCGTATCGCTGTCCTCAATACCCCACTGCTGGCGAGGGCGTTCGATCGACAAAGAATGGCTCCACCAGAACCACAGGCTGGACCGGCATTACTAGCAATGCTACTGATACTCTTACTATGACTTTGTTGGTACATGCTATTCCTCCTCCTCCTCCTCCTACTACTACTTCTGCTACCACCACCACTACTCCTCCTCCTTCTACTCCTACTTCTAGTATCTTACCACTATTACTACTTCTATTTCTTTTTCTAATGCTATCCGACTATGACGAAATATTACTGTTACTACTGCTGAGTACTACTGTTACTTTGCTTTTTGCAGTTGCTATTACTACTACCAATACTATGAGTATTACTATTACTTCTACAATTAGGGATTGCTTTGTTGGGGTTCAGGGCTTAGAACGCAGCCTCATGATTCAGGTGATTAAAGGCTCTAGAGCTTTTACGGTTCATTGTGCAGGGTTTAGATTTGATGATTTTGGGCTTTCAAGGTTTTAGAGTAGAGGGTTTAGCATTGCTAGGCGACATGTTAGTATGGTTGCAGCTCTCACGAATTATTGTTCTGGGTGCTTCTGCACGTGATTAGGAGGTTCGGTTGACTTGCACGCGCGCAAGAAGCAGCTCATTACGCTTTATGCATAGTCAGGTTTAGGGTGTGGGGCTTAGGCTTAGGGACTTGGTCGTGTTTCATGAGCGTCTTATCTGTGCTTCCAGGCCGAGGCTATGTGGCAGTTTTTCTCACAGTAGTTGGCAGTGGATCCCAGCAAATCTCTGTTGATGAAAGGCAAACCCCAACGCTAAGTTTATGGTTCAGGGTCTAGATCTTTACCAGAGACACAGGACTGCAACCATGATTGTTGTGGCATCCTTCTATAACCCTCGTACAACATACTCTGAACCCTTAAACTGACCCTGCAAGTCCCTACTGAGTTGTACTTGTTTGTGCCTGAGGCTTGGCAACCCCCGTCCGACTGAATCCGCACAAGTTCCGTTTTTTGCACTCGCCATGAAACACGATGCCCAATCACAAGCTACACTTCCGACAACCCTGCTTGCCACCCCGGTATGTCACAGGGCCTGCAACGCCTCCATTATCCCAAGCTTGACTGAGGTTGCTTTGAATTGGGTTTCCCGTTTTTTCTTCTGAATCAGAAGTTTCCACGCAACAGCTTCAGATGGCTCAGCAGATGGGGCCTCCCTTGGGACACCCCTACTGTTACACCTTCTTATAGATGTAATTCGAACCCTACTGCTACACCTTCTTGTAGATATAGTCAGGACCCTCAACCCTACTCCCTAAACCATGGAGTACCCTAACCTCTGAACCGTGG
The DNA here is from genome assembly GCA_905221615.1 of Symbiodinium sp. CCMP2592. Classification (NCBI taxonomy): domain Eukaryota; class Dinophyceae; order Suessiales; family Symbiodiniaceae; genus Symbiodinium; species Symbiodinium sp. CCMP2592. Next base: position 86,403 of record CAJNDT010002179.1, on the reverse strand, counting down.
AGCTAGAGTTAGAGCCTAGAGCCGCACACTCGAAAACCCGCGGAGCCTTGCGCCAGACGTCTGGTGACTTCGCGGCTAAGCGCCACCTGACGCTGCGGCCCCCAGAAATTACAAGAACTGTTGCAGCAGGTTTTTGGAGTGTCATAAGGAGTCTCAAGGAGTCTCAACGACAAGTCTACGGGTCCCTATGAGGTTATGCCGGAATACATCCCCACAAAACACAAATACTAGTCCAATCAGCAAGGCCCTTATGCTGGAGCCTTAGAGTGGCAGGGTTTAGGGTTCGGAGGATTCGGCTTTGGTTGGAGAGCCGGTGGGTTACAAGTTTCCGGAAATAGAGCAACAGGGGTTGCAGTCGTAAAGGAGCTTGGTTAAGAATATTGAGCCTTTAGAATTAGAATAGGGTTGGGGCCCATTACACTATAGTCATAATAAGGAACTCCCTAAATGGTATGGGCAATTATTTAGGCTTCTACATGGGAGATCTCAAAACATTCGAGTAATGTAGAAGCCGGAATAATTACCTATACCGTTTATACTGTTTTGGGGGTTCCTTTTCATAACTGTAGTATAATGGGCCCCAAAACTCTATTCTACTTGGCCCCTGTACTAGGTTTGGGACTCTTTCACGTAGCTAGAGAACTACCGAGCTGGTTGCTGGAATACTGTGCTACTCTTGTCTTGACGGTTCGAGCGGTCATCGCAAATATTGGAACTGCGTGGTACCTGTATCGTCAATGTTGTCACGTATCGCCGTGACTGTTCGTGCGCCGTTGAAGGTTCAGGGTTTTTAGAGTATGAGGCCTAGTTGACGATCGAGTCGAGCATTGGTTCGTCTTCACCCCTCAGGATTTCATCTTGACTGTTGAGGCACGGATTCCTTGCAGGACTCCGGAATACATACATACATACATTTGTTTATATATATATACACATACACATACTTTTTAATATATATATATATATATACATATATGTATGTATGTAGGTAGGTATGTATGCATGCATAATTATATACTGGACAACATATGTCTGCATGTGCGTGCACATGCTTATCTGCATCGGTGACGACATTAACAGAATCGTGCTGTATCTTGCTTTGATTTAGATATAAATCTACTTGACTTGAAAGGGATACACAGACTTGTACGCGATCCTCGAGTTCAGGCTTAGAGTCGTGTGCAGGACCCTCGACTGCAACTTCACCCCTAAAGCAACTTCTTGCACACAGTGACCCCTTATCCTCTGCCAGTGTCCTTCAGTCTATAGCTGGATACAAGCACATACTGGGGGGAGTTGCAGAATTTGCTGGACCACTAGCTTCTTGACCAAAGCTTGACCTTAAGATACCGAATACCATAAACAAAGATTTAGCATGACTCGCATCTGGCAAGGCGTGTGCCGACAATCTCCTCCGTGAGCACGGCAGATTCGAACAACACGGCCCGGAATCCCGTTGTCTTGAATCCTGTCGGGTCGATCCTAAGTCGGAGCCGGGAGAGGGCAGAGAAAGGCGAGGACCCTTAGGGCCTAAACCCTGAAGCTCACGAAAGCCTGAGGTCCAAGAAGGCGCCAGGTGTAGATCCGGTCGTCGAGACGAAGGGACCAGAGCCGAATTAGCTCCCAAACCGAAATCCATTGCAGGGGGCGCGGCCAACTTAGTGTACGTTTCCTTGCGGCATTGTTGAATTATTGACAGGCACTGTATTTGCAAGCCGACACAACAGGGCATCGCCAACCGTTCTTCGAAGGTTGAAGGGGGTGATCTCACCAGACACGGTTGAAAGGAGTCAGGGTTCGGGTTGCGAGTTCGTGTTTTGGCTCTCTGTGGTCGCAAGTTTCGACTTCAGCGTGGGTCTGTGAGAGGCAATCCCGTAAACCCCAAGCAGGATAAGCTCTAAATCCTGAGCCGATAAAGGAGTCGGCGGCTACGGGTGTCGGAGCCGGAATGCACCGGTGGACGAGATGACATCCCGGGTCTGCAAGAAAACTCCTAGTCGTCCCCAGCCCAAAAGTCCAGATGTAGTCTGGGAAATGCCCTGGAGCCAATATTCCGAAGCTCCTTCCTGAGCTTCCCATACAGTAACCTTCAAACTTCAAGCTGCATGCCACGAGCCATCGCACAGAACCTGCCGGTGAAGAACACCTTCATCGATCTCGATATCGGCGGGGGCCCCTAAAGGAGGGTTTCGACATCATGGTCTACTTGTGGTCCTTAAGTGCTCAGGGCTTGAGGGAATGGGCTGAAGGCCCGGACTTGAAGGTTTCGGGGCCCTGAAACGAAGGGCTTTGAACCCCTTAAGCCTAGGGCCTAGCCTCAACACCTTAAGACCCTGCAGCCCGAAGCCACAATCCCTAAGCACTAAACTAAACTACTAAACTCTAGGAAAGTAAAATCCTGGCACTTAAACTTAGGATTCACGAGAGCGAAAAAGACGTGGGTTGTTGTTGCTGTGTTTCGTTCGCATGCTTGTCGTGAGGGTTTGCCGCCAGAGAGCCCGATCCCGATGACACAGCAGAAACTCTTGGCTTCGCAGCTTTCTGCCCCAAAGCCACGCCAATGCTCTAAACATGGAAGTAGACCCGCAAACCAAATGCTGGTGCAGGAAAATACGCAAAGCCTTAAACCCAACGCCGCTGTGTCACAAAAATTCCGAAAGGCAGGCCTGAACCCTTAAGCACTAAAATTTCTGAATCTTACCATCTGAGCCCCCCAATCCCTTCAACCCGCATGCCCCCCAAACCGTAAGAGCCTTCGCCCCAAAAATCTGTAACACTGCAAATCCTAAACCCTAAACCGTAACCCGTAAACCCCAAACCCTGAAGAAGTCGATTAAGAAAGGCGAGTATGTCGGGTCGCAAGCTGTCGTCGAGATCTGAGGGGCAGCAATCTGAATAGTGTAAGCCGACCTTCGCAGAAAGGGTCCATTGCACTTTAAAAACAAAACCCAAACCCTAATGCCGACTCCGAGGCCGTCCGCCGTCCCTCGATGGCTTCTTCAGCGAGCGACTCATCCGCTCGGCCCCGGGAAGCAAAATCGAGGACCTTCGGCAATGTCCGCTTGTACGGTCTACGGTTTTGGATACACACAAACAGGGAGAGAGAGCCCCTAGACTAGAGCCCTGGCGAAAGAAAGAAAGAAAGAGAGCGAGAGAGAGAGAGAGAGAGAGAGAGAGAGAGAGAGAGAGAGAGAGCGAGGGAGCGAGCGAGCGAGCGAGCGAGCGAGAGAGAGTCGTGTGAAAGGATAGGTTGCGATAATGTAAGAGGATACGGCCCTCTAGAAGAGATCACAACAGCAAAGTTTGCCCGTCGAAATTTTGTGGCGTAGCAGATTTCGCAATGCGACACACACAGCTTCATAGTGCACTCACTACATGACCTCTCACAAGAGCTTTGTTTGTACCTACACGTTGTTTTCTGCCATTTTGGACCAGCATACCATGAGATGATGTACCAGACCGTAGTGCTATGTTACAGTCAGCTATACCACATGGTATTATGGTTGTTCTTTTCTCTTCCGCGCGGTATTACAGTTCAGCATGCCGCATGATGTAAACTGAAGTAGGTACATCCCAGAATACATGTGGACATAATTGAACAGAGTAGCTAATACGCGTGGCGGATATGCGAGAGAGGAGAGAGCAGAGAGCCAGAGAGGGAGAGAGAGAGAGAGAGAGAGAGAGAGGAAGCATCCGGCTTCCACCCCACTGAGGGGAACCCACAAATACATGACATGTTACCAGCGATTACCTGCTCGTGCAGGGGCTCATGTCATAGACAGCTGGGGAAAATACCTGCAGCTCAGGCAAAGGAGCTGCAGGCGTGCACGTGCACCAAGAATGTTCCAGGATGTGGCGGTTTGGCCGCAAACCTCTCGACCCTAGAAAAAAAGCTGAAATGCAACACCGCTTCCAGAAGCCGTGAGCTGTAAACTGCTCAGGTGGCATTGTCGAAGCTTCCAGCCGTGAGCCATAATCCAAAGCCTTTCAGCAGACTGCCTCCGGAGAGTCACAGGAGGTGCCTGATGAGCCTCCCAAGGTGCCGGGAGAGCGGGAGGAAGGTCTTGGAGGATTTGTTGCAGGCTGCAGGCATGGTCAGACCTTTTGGGCTCAAGCACCGGATGTAAAATCGTTTGGGTTTCAGCTTGTGGCTTCAAACCAGCCGGGGTTTAAAGGTGCTTCAAGCCGCACAGGCACAACGGTTCAAACAGAGGGAAATATTGATAGCCAGCGGAGTGAGGCAAGATAAATTGATGTTTTTGCGTTCAGCTGCAAACGTTGGTTTGTGCTTCGTGCGGGCTACCTCCAGTCACATGGCACCGTCGGGCTGTCTCCTGTCCAGGGCTAGTTTCGCTTGTGGGCTCGCTTGTGTTGCACGTGCTGCCGACTTGGCTGCTCCGTATCGGGCAAACCCCAGGCCCATCTCCGAGGAACCGAAAAGAGAGCGACCAGACTTGCTCTAAAGCGCCGACTGTAAACTTCACAGCTTGAAGCCGGCAAGCCGAAGAAGCATGAACAACAACTACTGCATTCATGCGAACTGCCAGGAGGCTTTTGATGCTCCGCCGGTGCTGCGACTGGACACTGGGCAGCATAAGCCTGTGGAATCTGATGTTAAATTTAGACTGCGGGTTTCTGGCTGTGAGTTCCTGGCTGCAGGATCAAAGTTCGAGTTAAAGTCTCAGGGTTTTCCGGGTCGGGCTTCATGCCAAAGGGGCCGCGCTGAAGCGACGAGTTTCAGCAGAATTGCGATGGCTAGGCATAGACGAAGCGTTTTATTCTACACCTGCGTCTCGCAACTGCTCTTAGAGCACCCATTGAGCAAGATTGCCGCCTGCACATCCCAGCAATTTGATTAGGCTGAAGCCCTCACGTTCTCAGGACCGACAGCGAGACCATTCGGGCAATGGGGTTTGGCTGTAGTTTACTGCTTTGACGAACACGGTTCCCAAGATTTAGGATGACATCCTCCGTGCGATGCAGGGCGGCTCTGATCCAGATTCTTGGGATGCCGTGGTTGAGGGTTTTGGGCGCTTGGTGCCTCGATGCTTCAACTCGCAAATCAAACGGATGACCTGTCAAAGCGTCCACAATCATCCAGAGCCAGGCCTCGAACTTGAGACCCTGGTAATGTTAAGCCGTATGAAGCTCCAAATCCGAAGGCACTCAGAGTCTAAAGCCTCGAACCCGAAAGCCACTCGGAGAGCATTGCAACAACCTCTCCACTCTCCGCCTCCCTATCGGAAATTCTGAAAGACCAACCCAATCCCGACAGCTTGGCACGCACATAACATGGAATTCCTCAACCCAGTCTTAAATTGCAAACCTCTCACCCTGAGAACCTGTCCCGATCACGCCACTCAAAGGCTCTAAACTGAGGCCCTGACCGGGCCTTGCTAAACCCCCCTAACCTTCGTCAATCCCAGACCCCAAACCCCAAAAAGCAGGTGCAGAAAGCGGCGCTAAGCATGCAAGAGCAAAAAATCACACCCCAAACCTTAAACCCTACACCCTGAAGCCTACACCCTAAAAGCCGTAAAACTCTACACCAACCCTTAAACCCGAGGCCTTAAACCCAAAAACTCTATACTATGCCCTACACCCCAAACCTGAAACCCTGAACGCGCTAAAACCCTACACCCCAAACCTTAAACCCGAGACCCTAAAGCCTACGCCTTGGCCTGTCTGGGCTCTGGAGGACTGCAGTCCTCACTGCAGTCGAAGCAGCCAAGCTACAGCCTAGGCTCTGAAGGCAGGCGCATTGGAGGTTCCTAGAAGGGGGTTTCCGAAAATAGGGGACCCTAATATAATACCCTAAATAGTAGGATCCTTATTATAGAGACCGCAAAATAAGGTACTCCTAATTTTCGGAAACTCCCATAAGGGTTCCTTTAAGGGATCCTTGAAGGGTTCCTACCAGGATTCCTACGGGTTCATTTAAGGGTTCCTGTAGGGTTTAGGGTTTAGGGTTTGGAGGTTCCTGAATGCTGAAAAGTTCCTTTAGGGTTCCCCTAAGCCCATCTAGACCCCAAGCCACTCATATTGTGTGCAAGTCCGAAGGACCATTTGAACGGTTTGGGCTCGTGGTGTGTGATGCAGATTTGTTACATGTTTGAGGCCCCCGTTGTTATGAACGTCTCACCTGGCAGTGTTCCTACCTTAAGCTCCTACTATAGGGGCCTTAGTCATCACCAAGTACTATTTTGGGGGTTCCTTGTTTGCATTTCAGTATAATGGACCCCAAAACCCCATTCTAATTATTAAGGCCCCTGTTGTACGTGAGATGCCTGTCTGGGCCCTGGCATTGTTTTGATCATCCGACGCCCATAGTGTGAGTTTATAATTATAATTACAGTATAGTATAGCCCAAAAGCCTATTCTGGTTATCCCTGAACCCTGCCTGAACCCAAAACCCTTGACCCAAACTCCTGTTCTATATAGTTTATGACCATCATTCTGAGGACAGACCCTAGGCTGTGATTGAGGCGTGTTAGGCATCTGGACTTGATGTTCCGGCTTCGCTGTGGGGGAGGGGGGGAGCTCATTTACTACTGCTACCATCATTACTATGACTATTACTATCGTTATTCGAAGTAGTACTATCATCATCATTATTACCATTGTTACTGTTGTGTATATTATCATCATCATTACTGTTGTCATTACTATTACCATCATTATCAAAAGTAGTAGTATTGTAACTAGGAGGTTGAAAGCCTGTAGGCCACAACGCCGGAGAGTGCCACCCGTGCGCTTTCTATTGGAAGGTCGGCGGCTAAGTCGTGAAGCTGTGAGTTTCCAGGGACTCCCCAAGTCCCCAACCTCAAAGCTCCTCTTACCATTTACTATTCTGATTTAGCTATAGTAAGAAAATAGCCGTTATCGTTATTGTTAATATTGTTATTGCTATTCGTGTGATTTTTAGTAGGGTGAAGTCCTAAAGCCAGGATTGCTTGCGTTTTGGATTGTTTTTCAGCAATGGCGCATGCTGCCAGGGATTGGAGTTTACCAGAATCAAAGTTGAGTTAGGGTTTAGGGCTTAGGAAACAGTCCAGGGTCCATGGGGTATAGGTGCGGCGAAAGTGTGTCACCCAGGGCTCGCTAGCACAAGCACAAATCAGCAACCGTAAATACTCAGACGATGCCCCTAGGCCACCGACGCACTGTTGAGTCTCAACCCTTATAATATCTAAACAAGGAGCGCCAAGCAGACACCCCTAAGCAATTCGCATTGCAGGCCGCGAAGGTTTTGTTCTAATTTGGGCTTGGCTGGATACAGCCCAAACCCTGAATGTATCCTGAGAAGAAGCGTGTCTCGCCCAGCCACGAACTCATTCGAGCCACCGGCCCCCAAGCCCACGACTTTTTGGAAAGAACAGTGAGCATATTGACGACCTTCGGGAACGGATTGCCGTTGTGGTCGCGCGGGCTAATTACCGCGCCGTCGCCCGCCGTATGCGCTCTGCCAGCGCCGATGCCTCCCCTGCAGGCGCTGCTATTGCTGCCGCTGCTCTGCTGCGTGACCCGGGTGATCCATGATCACTTCTTCGCTGCTCTTATCGCTGTCGTCGCCTTCCGAGTCCGCTCCGCGTGCGTTGTTGCAATTCGCCGCCGCTTGCGTTGCTCTCAGTTCGCACCGCCTCCAGACGTAGGGACGTATGCTGTGGCGATGTGTCGCGACGACCGCAGGTTTCGTTTTCTTGTCCTTCTCACCTTTAGGCGCTTGTTTTGTTCCTGGTACTCGCAAGCCACACGCTTCCTGGATGTATGTCTGTCTCCATGTAGGGTGGTTTTTGGAGGCAGCACAAGGGTTCGTTTTTGAATGCATAGAAGTGCAACATATGCAGTATATTCAGTATACAATCAGACATTGCCGTCTCTTAAACTCCAAGCTCCAAGAGGTCGTTGTGCCTCGGGGTTGCATGCGAAGCCCGGAATCAGAAGACCTGAAACACCGTACCCGGAAAACCTACCTCCTTAACACATGTAAAGGCTTGTTTTGCTTTGTTATGAAGGAGCCGCCAAGACCTCAGGTCTTGGAGGCATGGGACAAGTCAAGTCCCTCCCCGTTTAAAAGCTAGAGCCCCCAACAACGGCCCGGCTAGAGTGTTGTGCTTGGTGAGTCGTTGGGAACCTTCTTGGGTACCTGAGAGAGGGAAGATCGCCTTTGTTTGCTGGCGGCCTGGCCTAAGTGTCGTGGGGCCTTTAGTGTGGACTGTAGACCTGTAGTGGTCGAGGCTGGAGGGAGAGTCGCATTGCTCCCAGCTCCGCACGGCGCCTGCCCCGACCTTTCCGGGCTTGCCGAACTCGACCAGCAAAGCATCCCAAGTTTTGCCCCGAACCTAGGGCTCCCAGCGGAGCTGCTAGCGGAGTAGGGGGAGTCGGGCAGAAGACCTCGTCAGGACAAGGGCTGCAGCAGCGCATCTGAGTGCAACTTCTGCCATCTCTGTGGACAAGGCCGGGGCTTCGCGGTGTCCTGCAGCCGACCACGGTTTTGCTTACTCGGGTATTGTGCCATACGACGCCAAAGTTGCGGCTGATGATGGCAACGGTGGCAGATGACCGTCATGATGAGGAGATGGTTGGATTGTAGTGACGTTGATGCTGATGACGATGACTCAGCCAGAACCCCTACCCCACGACCGCCGCCAAACGAGCGACATCATCATCTTCCCCTCGCAGTCCTCAGCGTTCTAGCCCTCTCCAGCACTTAAGCTTTTCCACCGTGCTAATCCATCGGTCGGTAGAAGCTCCAGGAGAAAAGAAGCGCAGACAGAAGGAGAAGCGAAATGCCAGCCGCTGAGTTCTGGCTTCAAGCCGCGATCTTGTTATGCTTCAGCGGGTCAGCATGTGTTCTTGTGTCGTCCTGGCTCAGTTAATGTGGCTTCCCCTAGTGAGCGTAACATACGGGCCTTCATAATTCTGGTAATTAGAATAATTAGAATAGGGTTTTGAGAGATGTTCCCCCCCCACGATGGTTATAGGTGACTACGTTACCATTGACGTGCCTGGAAACAGCTTCGAGTCGAAGTTGTCAATCAGCGCAGTGTAATAGAGGGCCTTCGTAATTACCACTTGCTATATATAATCATAGTATGATGGGCAGCAGACAGTAATCAGCAAGGAAGGCCAAGGAACACACTGAAGCCAGTTCTAGAGTCTAGATCTCCAGAGACTAAGTCGTGTTGCTTTCTGTTTAAGGCTTAATGTCACGCTTGTGAACCTCTGCGAGCTTTGACTCAATCTAAGAGTGCCGACGGCCTGACGGTAGAGTCTACACGGTGCTATGAATTGAGCACAAGCAATTCCGACAAGCAAGTCGGTGCAAACCGGAGAGCCTGCCAATCCAAGCCAATAGTTCCGTGGCTCAGGTTTGGCGAAGTATCGACCGCATGCGCCAAGCATTTACAGCTGTCAGGACCACTTGGGAATCGTGCAATGCTGACACACTCCGCAACACTGAACAGTGCCACAGTTGTCGCTGTCGCCGCTTTTTTTTTTTTTCTCTCTCTCTCTCTCTCTCTCTCTGTCTGTCTCTCCCTCTCCCGCTCTTTCTCTTTCTCTCTGTGTCTTTCTCTCTCTCCAGGGCTCGTTCAGTTCGCACCGATCGCTCAGCTGCAAGGCCCCCTCTGGCAAGGCAGGCCCCCGCGTCCTAGACACTCTGCCCTGCTGCGGAGGTTCTTGAAACTCCAAGGCTCTGCTTCAGAGGGGCTCTGCTCTACCGCCTGGTTTGTACCATCTAATAGGGGCCTTAATCATTACCTGTACGTATACTTTTGTGGGGGTCCTTATTATATTTGTAGTATAATGGGCCCCCAAAACCGTATTCTAATTATGAAGGCCCCTATTCTAGGATTCAGATGCTCCTACATCGCCCTGGAGGACGGAGTGAACATTTCAAAATTCATGAGGTTCCCGAGCTGGAGCCTCAATTCTTGCGGTGTCCATGAGGGTGAGCTTGACACCGAAGGCTTTCCTGGGCAGTAGCAACCGCAGTGGTTGTGACCTCAAGGATCGATCATTGATTTACGGTTGTATCTATTTAGGCTGAGCTTGCAGTGTTTGTTTCTCTGCGCTGCAAGTCTCCATGCAAGTTTTGATGGATGGGATCACACACGAGTGACCCGAGTGGCTCTCGTCGTTTTAGTTTTCCTAGGTATGGTCGACATCATACTCATGTCCTGCCTTTCACATGAATACGCTGCGCCACATGTCTGCAGAAATTCCTTATAGGAAACTCCTTATCCCTCCCCAAACCTTTAACCGTAAGCCAGTCTGAATGTGATGCTGCAGGCCCCACCCATTGTCGTGCGGGCGCGGTGCGCACGCAGAAGTCGTGCGGAGCCCGCCAAGAGAGAGGCCTTTGGGATCGGGTGTTTATATGGGAGTTTCCGAAAATGCGGGGTGCCTTACTTTGGGGTCCTTATAATCAGGATCCTACTACTTGGGGTACCATATTAGGGTCCCCGTATTTTCGGAAACTCCCATATGTCAAGATGCAAAAGGTTATTATAAGGTCATTGTAAGGTTGCTATGAGGTTATTTGAAGGTTATGGTACAGTAATAGTAAGGCGATGTAAGTTGATTATCAGGTTACCAGACGCGCATCAGTGTGTCGGGATGCAATCATAAGATCGGCCCTTCCGAAACATTGGTGTTTGCTTCGATTTGTGTGTGTTCAGACCGAGTTGGGCCTTGTTCGATTACTGCCTCTGTGGAGCATTGTAGGACGCTCTCAAGCTTCTTTCTTTTTTCACCCTTTGTTCCCAAGACCTTTCAGCGCGCTGAGCCCCGAAGCTCTTAGCCCCCAAAAAACCGCAAGCCGTCAACCCCAGGCCCCAATGAGCCCTTCAACATCCGCCTGCTTCAAACCCTCGCCCTGGCTTTCCTGCAGATTTATGTTTCTTCCTGGCGTTCTGAGTAGTCCCAGCCTCAGAGCAGTCTGGTGTGTAATACAGGGGCCTAAAAAATTACCGACACTATTTTGGGGACCCTTATCATAATTGTAGTAGTATAATGGCCCCAAAGCCCTATTCTAATCATTAAGGCCCCTTTATTAGGCTTTCGGTTTGGGGTTCAGGGGTCTGGAAGTTTGGCTTTGAGTGTCCGGTTCAGAATCTAGGGCTCAGTGTATAGGGCTTCGATTTGGGCTTGTTGTGGCTTTAGGGTTGAGAGATCTGCGATCAATCAGCTAAGTATCTGATTGATCAAGCAGTTAACATTCGTGGTGGTACTTCCGCAAGCAGTAGGTGTTAGTAAGTTGTCGTTCAGTCTTACTATGTACAATTGCTCTTGACTGGGTGCCTTTCTAGGGTCTTCACGCACTTGCAGAATGCGTGCGTGAACATCTTTTCCGGATTGGGTTTGACATGGGGACCAGGCTTATAACAATCGCAACTCCCTGGTCGAAGGCGACAGGTGCCTGGTAGTTGTAATGGTCTTGCGATGCGTACATCGAACAGCTCGCATGAACGCAATACATGAGCGTAAGCGCAGGGTTTCAGTGACGTAGTCACAGGTGATGTGTCTGGGCTATGTTCTGCGTCTCACTATGGGCACAGCACACCTAACTCCGTACTTGCTTTTCACGTCCCTATACTAAGCTTTACTGCTCCACCCCGCATCCCATGTTGACTTTTCGTGCCCCTGTGCTCAGCTTCACTGCTGGCCGAGCCGTCTCTGAGGTACATATGTCCTGATGCGCCATGCCCTGTTTTCTGGCCGTGGCTGATGCCCCACATATATTCGCATTGAGCAAAGAGTTGCCCCGATTCTACAGATCCTGAGGTTGAAACTCGGACGTCTTTTTCCCAAGCTTTGATCCTTATCCTGATTCAGCTTCTCAACCCTGGACAAGTCCTAACCACAACGTGCCAGTGCCTTCCCTGAATGAGCGGTGCAAATCTTGTTCTTAGCATTGTCGGCCATGGTGTTGAGGCGACAGCTCTTGAGATCCGAGGCCACGAAACCTTAATCCTAGACCCCCAAAGTCCGAAGCCCCTAAACCCTGAGCCCTAAACCGTAAATGAACCCCCCGTTGAAGCCGTTTACAGCCTGGCTGGTGAGAGCAGCGTAACTTTTTCTATTTGTCGGCTTGCCGAGAGCTTGGAGCCACCTCCCTAAGCACTCCGTCGGTTGGTTAGAATTCAGGGTACTGCATGAATGCAGAAATTGTTCATACTGGCAGCAATGATGATGATGACGATGAAGATGATGATGGAGACGGATGACGAGAACGACCGAGAGCTGAATCAGAGCCAGGATAAGCATGACGAGGCAGTAGATGGGTGCAGGTTGCAGTGTTCATGAAGGGTCTTCAGGCCAAGGAAATGCAAGATTTGTCGGGTTTTCGGTCTGTTGGGGATGGCACATAGGGCCGGGGGTTGGTGTTGAACTCGCGTATTTCTTGTCACTCTAGTCCTGTCGAACTCCACTAGGCCTTAAGACCGAATGCAGGCACGGATTTAGGGAATCGGCTTCAAGCTGCGCGATGGTTCACTCTCTCTGGAAAGGCCCGCGTGGGACGAATTCATGTTTGAAAGATACAGCCAGCTCCATCTCGAACCTCTCTGATGATACGAATTGTGCTGAGAAAGGCCAAACGCCTATTATCCCCTTAGCACAAACTTGCCCGGATCAATTGACCCCAAGTGAGACTGGCGTCAGTATGGCGCCCGGAATCCCGGCCGACTGCCGTGGTCGCATCTTGCCCAAAGTTGAATCTTTCCCCTCAGCTCCAAGTGTGTCTAAGCCTCCCCTCCTAAACCTCGCTTCAACTTGCAACCCCCTTTGTTTCTAATAACTGCTTGGTTGTGTTTCTGCCGTGCTTGGACTAAACCCGGCAAACCACAAACCCCACCACCGTAGCACCCTAAAGCCCTAAACCCGAGAGGCCCTAGGCTTTCGCCGAAGTGTCGCAGGACGAACGGCCACGGACCGTAGTTTCGAGGCCTCCATGAGGTTCTCAGAGCAGAGTTTAGCTGCTCCGCACGCCGAATCCCTCAAGAGTTCATAGAGGGGCAACGGAGCAGAGCATGACATGCTGTACATACTATTATCCGTCCTAGGGTACAGGATATACCAGGCTGCCAGGCCAGGGTTGAAACAGAAGCCAAAAGCCCCTCAGTAGACTTCTTACCGTACTGCACGTTCCACTAAAGTTGTGATCAGGTAGAGCGTGGAACGGCACACTCGTAACGGGTTCCAAGAACCCCAAAGCCCAAACCTTGTTGAGGGATCCGGAAAGTAGCAGCTGCTTTTGAACTGCTACAGTGGATGGGCCGACACACGGCGACTGACGGGAGGGTCTGCTAGCGCAGGGCAGGATTTTTGGATCCTGGAGGGTTTAGACTGGGTTTAGGATTCTTGTGATTCTGATCTCGTGAGATTTCCGGACAGAAGAAGGGGGCCGAAGTTAATAGATACTTGTCGCAAGGAATTCCCCCCAGCTTGGACCTCCCTCCCAAAAAATTAGGATATCAGCATGTCTCAGTTCCCGCGTGCGATCTTGCCCTAAACTGTACCCTAAACTCGATAACCCGACTTCCAAGGTTAGGGTATAGGGTTTCGGGTCGGCATTAAAGGCTTTCAGGATTCCAGCAGCAGCCCACGAGAGTCTTTTCTCCTGGGGGTTGGGTGAGTAGGAAGGCTTTAGGGTTTGTGGTTTATGCAGGCAGTCTTGGGACGGTTGAGGGTTTAGGGGTTTAGAGTTTAGGGCCTAGGATGTTTGAGCTTCCTCATTCTCCAGCAGACGTGCACGCTACACTAGTGGTGACCCTGCTTGATTTTGCACCCAATAGAGGGGTCTTAACAAATTCCAATACTGTTCCTAATTATGATTATACTATAATGACCCAAATTCCTATTCTAGTAGTTAAGGCCCCTATATTAGCCATTGATCATTCGAAGCAGAAGCATGGAATCGGAAGCTAGGATTACCAACAAGCCGCGAAACTTAAACCCCGAATTCACATAGCTTCATCGTTGAACTCTACCGTTGCACTTTACACCCCGCGGGCTGTAGCCCGACACCTACATTTGCAAACTACGCAGACTGCCAGACCCCAAGACCTGGAACCCCTGAAAACCGTTGATCAGAAAGCCTAAAGTCTGAACCTAACAAAGACGAAACCGACTTTAAAACGCAACACCGCTCCTGTTAGCAGCTCTTGAGCTACTCTGTTCTGAACTTTTCAGCACTTTCGCCTTGTCCCCAAACCGAGCCCACAAGCGCCTAGGGCCTAAACTCAAAATGCAAACCCCACCGCCCTAAGCCCTAAATTCTCCTCCCCTCAAAAAAGCATCAAACCCATAATTATGCCCATAAAGCCAAAGCCAAAACCCTGCCGGGCGGTCACTCCTCCGCCCATCCGACCGCCCAACTTTCCGGACCCGGAGAGCACCTCTGCAGTTTGAGGGACAACGGTAATAAGAAGAAGAAAAATGTCATAATACCAGCAATCACGACAGTAATAACTGACGATCGTAGTCTCGGTGGAGGATCGCATTTTCTGGGGGTTGGATTTAGTGGGAGGATCGTATTTGGGGTTTAGTAGTTCAGGGGGATGTGGGGCTTGGTAAGTTCAAGGCTTAGGGGTATGAGTTAGAGTGGTTGGGAAATGAGATCTGGGTTTTAGTGTTTTTTTGCTGGGGTCCCCGGGGGCTTCTCAGTCGTGATGTTTTCTACTTAGCTGCTGATGCTCGAGCTTAATTAGGGCCAGGTGTTTTTTTCTACAATGATGGTCAGTGTCGACTGCAAGCTCTTGCTCTCACTAATGCTAATTTAGTCACTGATTTGGTTGTTGCTAACTGTGTCTTGCCTTCCACCTCCGACCACCCACCTCCCACCACCTGCCACCCCTCACCGCCACCCGTACCCCCACCGCCGCCGCCCACCACCACAACCGCCACAACCACTACCACCACCAGTATACCACCAGCACCGCCACCACCGGCACCAACACTGCGACCACGACAACTGCGACGATGATGACGATAGGTGTGCAACACCGACATAAGCTCTCATCGCGCACTGGGTGCAGTCTGTTCAGCTCCAGTAGGCATTTTGTTCATCTTGTCATCCATGCCGGCAGTTGGTATGGTTTACAAAGCTTACAGCTGCGTGATTGTTTGTTTGTTTTTTTGTTCGTTCGGTTGGTTGGTTGGTTGGTCTGTTTGTGTCTGTGTGTGTGCCTGTGCGTGCCAGAGCCAGAGCTTAGTTGCAGATCCGTCTGCAGTCTCGTCTATACTTGGTATCATTTACCTGAGCATCTGTTGTGTTTTTGGGTTGTGAAACGTTAGAGCTAGAGCTGTTTTTCGAGACTTGAGAGCAGACAGGTTCTCATGGTTCTGCATTCACTACTCTTTTTTGCTTTTGTGCGGCTCAGCCCTTTCTTTCTGCTTTGGTGCTTTCGGGGTTCCCTCAGACTTGACAGCAGGAAAGCCGTTCTTAATCAAGGCCGCGGCTTTGCTGCCATGCATGGCCGGAAGCCCGCGGATCCCTGAGAGAGCTGCGATGTAGAGACCTGAATCACCAGTATCTCTAGCTTTTAGGGTCAAGGTTCCCCCTGTCTTTTCACTGCATACATAGCCCCAGGAAAATGAGCCCGAACAAAAATGTTCAATCTTGGTTTCCTACGAAACTGAAGCCTCATCGCCTCAATCCTTCGAGGCCCCACGGTTGGCCCAAGAAGTTCAGGAATTTCGGAGCTGTGGCCGACATGAGCGGGAACGTACTGGGGGCAGCGGGATGGTGTTGGGACTGTACTTCAACATAACCGTCGCATTCAGAAGTAATTTGATTGTACGGCTGGGCTGGCTTCTGTCTTTCGATCATTTAGGCTCGGCATGGAGGGTTCGGGTGGAGCATTTGTAGTTGGGGGCCCGAGAAATCCTAAGCCCTACGATGAGCGGTCACCGAAGAGCGTCATCCTTTTCAGCGCTTAGCTGCCCAGGGAATCCTGCAGCCCGGAATTCGAATTCGGAGAGCAACATTGCCTCCTTCTGTGCCATTTGCCGCGGAGTGTTCAGCTGGCTCTTTTGCTGTAAGCAAGCCGTTCGAACTTTAGGAGCTGGGGTTTCGCATTTGGGGTTTGGGGGTTTAGGGTCAGTAAGGGGTTCTACTGTAGACCGAGCTCCGAATCGAATGCAATCAATCCGGAGGCTCACAAAGCAGCCTTCAGCGCTTCGACTCAACAGCCCCTTTAACGACATTCTGTTCTGTTCTGTGCGGACTCTCGATCCACTGGTCACGTGTTGTGACACGATGTGGTGCGTCCCAAAAATCATGCTAGAAATTCAGAGTAGGTGAAACTGCGGAGACCTGCTGCACACTGGGTCGCTGCATCCAGAAGCGATGTGCAGTGGTGCGTGCCTTTTCTCGGCTGCGACCTTGCACGAAATCGGTGACCCAGACAACATGGGCTGGCTCTGGATGGAATCCCCGTGTGAGGGTGGACAAAAGATCGGATTCGTCCCCGGCAGTGCTGGAACCCTGCAACTTCTCGGCCGTGGTAGGCAGTTTGGGTCCAAATGCAAATGGGGCACGGGCAGACGGAACAACGCCACGGAAGTGTCGCCATCCGCCTTGGCGGACTTTTCGTTGCTGCACTTTCATGTCGTCCTCTAACTGACGAAACTGGTCGCAGGTCAGAGGTCGATGCAAGTACAGGCATCGCATAAGACAAGCATCCGATCTCTTGAGATGCTGTTGTGCCAGAAGGATATTCGGGAACACCTTGTGGCACGCAGCGCAGGTCTCGCTGGTAGCATAATGTCGCGCTGGGGAAAACACTTGGTGTGCCCGAGCAAGGTGGACATGTAAATGCTTGCGAAGTGGAAAAGAGGCGTGGCATAGATAGCAAGCATATTCTCCACTTACAGGCGCGCCGGAAACCAGGCGACAAGCAGACTCTTGCCCTGCAGTTACCCAAGTTGCAAGATCGCGTAGGAAGATTTTGGTGGCGGTCTTGACCTGTCTCGGCCACCAAGTACAGTCTTGACTGTACGCGTCAAGCAAACCCAGCACTCGATCATTGCCAAGGAGTCCAACGACATCAGGGACGTAGGAGGCAACAAGGGCAATGTCATCACGGAGCTGGGCTAACCATGCAGTGCGCGGCTGTACGACCCAATGATCCCAAAGCAGGGCAAGCAATTCCGTGGGGCCGTGCCGGAAAAGTCGACTGACAAAGCCAGCACGTGCGCTGGCTAGGGCAAGAGTGGGCGAAGCTGCTTGCGCTTCATGCAGCACGCGATAACAATGCTTCTGGCCGGACGCTGTCTTGCGGCGGAAGAGCGTACGCCAGAGGGACATGTAATGCCGCTCCCAAGTGCGAGCATGGCAAGCGACGCAAAGCATGAGGGACGCAGCCGAATGGGCAAACTTTGAAAGCACTAGCGAGCGCAGGATGTATGCCCGGGTAGCGAGCGGGTATTCGCTGGCGCTAAAGAACTTCTTGCGCAAGGGCTTGACGGTTCCAGAGGCTTGCGCGTGTCGAAAGTGCAAATCAGGCACAGGCGTGCCTGTCGATGTGACAATGCCACCAAGGTGTCGATAGGATTCAACAATCGGCACTTGATAGTGCGTGCGAGTGACACCATTCTCTAAACCTAGGCAGAGCTGGCCTTGTTCATCATGCTCAAAGAGGTGTTCAACGCTCTGAAGAATAGCAGGTGGAAAGAGGACCGCAGTCTTATCCCTGCCGCACTTGACTGTCATTCCGACAGAAGTGGTATAGTCAACGATGGTACGGATGGTAGCTCCGGTGCGCTGAACTAAACCAACAGGGGTTGAACCATTTTGTGGTGCAACGAAATCATCTGCCCAGGCGGGCTGTCCGATTGAAACGGGCCCCTCCAGGTCAATGCAAGTCGGACGCTGTGCGCATGGTAGGTGTGGAACAAGATCTGCCTCAACAAGTCGTTGTTGAATGGCCTTGAGCGCAGCGGCTAGGCTAAATCCGAAGATCAGGTCAGCCGTCGGGTCTCCCGGTCTTGATCCTTTCTTGGTAGAAGTGAGGGCTGGGAAGCCCGAAAGCCTAAACCACGTGCCTCTGAACAGGTCCTGCACGATTGCAATGGCATGAGATGAAGCGCCGAGCAATGGTAGCTGAGCGATGGACTCGAGGTGGGCTTTAAGTTCGCTGATAGCCTCTGCAGGCAGGCGCAGATCGTAGAAAAGCCTGAGCAACTTTGAGTCATCTTCGGCATGTGGAACGATCGTCTGGCGTAGAATTCCGTAGAAAGCAGCCTGCAAATCAAAGAACGCAAGAGCGGCATATGAGCCGCGGCCCAAGCACATGGAGAAAAAGGTTCGGGCGACCAATGCGACCCCTTCAATGCCTTGGCCGGCCGCGACGCCTGACTGAAAGGCAGGCTGGGAATCGACAAGGAGGGGCTTAAGCACTTCCCGAAGGTTGCGATGAAGCAGCTTTCCGGGAACCGATGAAACAAGGATCGAGCGGAACGCCTCGCATGTCAGGGCGCCACTGGCACGCTTCGCCAAGCAGCAGAGATCACCGCCTCTGAATGCAACCGGTTCATATGCACGAAGTGTGGCTTTGAGATAGACAGGTATCAACTGTCTCGCAGCTGCAGGTGCATTGAGTTGCAACAGCTCGGTGGTTATGCCGTCCGGTCCGGCAGCTTTACCTCGCTTGGCTGACATAATGAGCTGTTCAACCTTCGCTAGAGTAGGTGGAACTCGCATGTCAAGCTGCCAGGGGAGAACCTGCGAAGCCTGCAAGTCTGCAGCGTACTCTTCGGGAGTGACAAGTGTGCCAGCCTCCTGTGAGGCAAAGTGCTGACGCCAAGCTTCTGCTCGAGCCGAAGTAGTAGTCGCGAAAGACCCGTCATCAAGTTGCAACAGGGGCAGGGCTCGTGCTGACGAACGCCGGGAAGCGCGCGCAGATGGAAAAACCTTGCGGAGCGCTTGATAAAGAGATCTGGAGTCCTGTATGTTGCGGGCGGCTAGATCATCAGCAAGGACTTGAATGTGAGCTGCCTTATCTGCTGCGACCGCCCTCCGGAGGGCAAAGGCTGTACGACGGTAGTTGGCAACAACAACAGCTTCATTGCGATCGACTGTACGCATCCAGCTGTCTGCGAGGGCGAGCTGAGCGTCGTTGTAAGAGTCACCACGACTATGCAGGATGAAAGCACTGAATCCAAGTATGAGCCACCGAAGTCGTCGCTCCTGTGCTTCGATCTTAAGTGCGGGTCTAAGTGCTTTCCGTTCCTGAATAAGGTCGAGGGTGTTGGTGGTAAGGTAAGGCTGACGGGGCACCACCGGATTGCGTTGAGCGATGGTGTCCCCAAAGCCATGCCATGCATGGACTAGCTCCGCGTAATGCTCGTCAACATTGCTAGACCATGGTTGCTGCGGCAAAGAGTGCGCGAAGGAGTCAATATCTGCCTGGGCTAGTGTCTGTTTGGAAGGCCGTATGACTCGTTTTTGGCTACTCTGATAAAAAGAGGGTGGAGCTGGGCGCGTGAAGGCGCAAAGCAGGTGTGCCGGGAAATGATCTTCTCTGACTTGCAACAACTCAACCTGTGGCAGGGTACGAGAAACCAGGACTGCATGTCGCCAAGTGCTGGGCACAAGAACATAGTCGATACGAGACCACGTGCCGTTGGGGGAGCACCAAGTGGGCGAGCCACCCTGATGCCACTGACTCCAGGTAGATGGCGCAAGAGCCCCAACTTTAACAAGAAAGGCATGGAAGGCTTCTCCGGCAGGGCCTTCTTGTTCGGCACCGCAATCTCCAACTAGTTCGGACGTGCAGTCACCAAGACGAGAGTTCGCATCACAAAGTATGAGAAAGTCCGCGCCCTCAGGCCGGCGTAGTATCTCACATGCACGCTCATTCCAAAAGGCGTGGCAATCTTCAATAGGCACGGAGGCAGCTGAGGGTGCGTGCACGACCTGGATATGCAACTGTATCCTGGGGGTAACTAGGTTGACCGCGAGATGTCTGGGTGAAGCACCAACGACAGTAACATCCTGTGGTTTGACTCGCACTGCCTGGTTGCCTTCGGTATACAGAGGTAGGTCTTTGGCTACCCACAAAGCGCATCCACCAGTGCCAGATGCTGTAGCACCGGAACTATAGATATAGTAATCGGCATCAGGAAGCACCGAAGAGTCTGGCAGGCGGGTTTCTTGTAACCCAACGAAAAGAGGATCGAAGGGCTTGAGCGATGCTTTGAGCACATCCTTGCGTCCGGTGATCCGGAGACCGGTGCATCCGCCGGACTGGTGCGGGCGCGGCTCGCGAAGAGTGAGGACATTGAGCGTAACACAGGAAAAGACATACCCGACCTGTGTCGACGGTAAGTGATGATCCTGTACGCCAAAAGCAGGGCTACACAGTGGAGCCTTGTGGAGACTGCGCCCTAAACCAGCTTCAACTTCAAAGCAGAAAAGGTGTGGCAAATCACCGTGTCCCGGTAGGGTGGCCCATGCCCAGTCGCGAAGGGGGTGCAGTGCCCAAAGTCGAGGCCACTCGGGAAGACAGAAGGAGTCGTCCTCCTGTGGAAGATGTCTGGCGTGTTTGGCAAGGGCATCACAAAGCTCATTGCCTAAGCAGCCGGTGTGCCCCTTAACATGGCTGTGCTTGATAGGCAACAACTCGGCGGTATATTGTCGCAGTGCAACGGCAAAACCAGCGAGTGTGAGATATGGTGAGGGCCCGGTGGAGCCTACAGGTACTGTGGCGCCAAAAGCGCCACCTCCTGCGGCCAGCGCGTCATAAATGAATTCGACAGGGACGCCAAAACGTCGACCATGCTGGGCTGTCCAGCAGAGAGCCCAGCAGATCGCGAGAAGCTCGGCTGTCAAAGCGTCATCTTTCGATTCGCCAATGTGAAATGTGCTGTTCGCAGGGAAGGCGGGGGCCGCTGCATGACCAATCAACAGACGAGCACTGCCAACAATGGCAAAGACGGAGAAAGCCCAGGCGCATGGTCCAAGATCAGTGGAGCTCATCGCGGCAGATCCATCAGTGTAGATTTCGAGGCAGTCAGGAGGTGGCGTATCGGCGTGGTGCCACAGCTGTACATTGACAAGACTGGTACGCACTTCGAGAGGAAGGGCCTTGGACTTCAGCACAACATCAAGGTCATTGTCTAACCAGTCTTGCTCTTCAGAGGGCAGCTGGTGCGGGAGAGCTGCAAGCAATTCGAGGGTCTGATGTTGATGAGGAGACAAGGGTACAGTCCTTTCGAGATTAACTTTGCAAGGGCATGCTCGGGTTATGGCAGGTTTCCGAGCATGGGGACAGTACTCAACGAGAGTGTCGAGCAATGTCGCAGCCAAGAAAGCCCATTCGTCGTCCTGTGCCGCGCTTTCATCAAGAAGCGTGTCAAGGACTTCAAGGTGCCACCGTTCAACAACAGTAATTGGAGGAGGCGGTGCACGGCAAGGAGTCGGAAGTGCTCGCCTCCACACATGATGCGGTTGTGTCATGGGCATATGGTTCGGAGGGTGGCACTGAGAGGCACCAACTGCAACAAGTGGGACCTGAAGGTTGTGCCATGGTTCAGAGCCGGCAACGGCAGGCTCAGGGTATTGGAGCTCAACAGTGCTGAGGCAGATGTGCTCGACTGTGTTTAGAGGTGCAGTAAAGGTGGCTGTACTGCCCTGGCAAGCAACAAAGAACAGACTGAGTCGGAAATGCAGGGCAAAGGGGGAAAGTCCAATGACTATATGCTGGTTAGCACGGCTCCTGCGGGAATTCCTATTGAGAGCACTCCGATGATTCCCAAGATCTGAAAGGAACCCAGAGACGCCGTGGTGCCGCCCGTCAGGGGCACCGGAAGAGGCATCTATCCCAGCATCTGTGGTAGGAACTTTCCCAAGTGCAACTGTCGCAGCGGGGCTATCATCAACACCGTCGAGAGCGTGCAGATCAATGTGTGTGGATCCGGGCGTGGCAGTGTTCCCTTCTCCTTCGACACTGGAGTCGGAATGGTATGGAGAGGGGTCACATTGCTCGACAGGGGTCGAAGAAACAGCAGTCAGGACAGCATTTCGAGGGATGGCATGGTCAGTGTCTGCTTCGCGAATGAAACAAGCAACAATTACCTGTCCTGGTTCAATCCATGTCCAAGTCCAATGGTCTGGATAATTATGGAAGGACACGTGCCAACCTGTAGGCGCACTGGTCGATAGGACATTCCGCAGAGCTTCCAGGTCGACTCTTCCCGCATTAGTCAGAATGCGTAACCAGCCTAGGAGCATGGGTCGACAATCTAACAAACCGAGAACAGGTTCCGCTCTCCAGGGTGGGCTCATGTCCTGCATGCGCGTCCGAGTATGGCAGCGTCTTGGATGGATGGCTGTGCAGGCTGGACGTGCATATCAGCTGCATCGTACCCGAACTGAGTGGCAAGGTCAGTCCTGTAGAAAACAGCACGTTGCGGGAGGAGCCTAAACCGAAAATACCCCTCATGTGAGACTACGCAATAGTGCTCGACTGGTGGAAAGAAATCGCGGGGCAGCTGTGAGCACCAGAGGTGGCTCGTTTGCAGCATTTCGTCGAGTGCAATTGCCGGGAAGGAAGGCGCTCCTTGTTCGGCAAACCGGACACACAAGCCAAGGTGAAGGTCAACCTCTTCTGCATCATCAATTGGATCAACCCTGTCCGGAAGGTGCACATCAACGACGGCGGCGGGATGAAGGCCGGCCAAACGAAGAAGCATGAAGCGGTCAGCGCGCACTGGGGCTGGCACTGCAAAAATGCGACCATCAAACTGGAGCAGATCCATGCAGATGATGGGGCGAAATTCCTGCCAAGCCGGGACAGCAAGAAAGGCTCCCCATCTTGGATCGGGCTGTGGCCATACCTCAACCAACCTGGGGAAGGATAGAGCTCTGGCCTGGTCCCGGCAAGTTTGCACGACCTCTGTAAGTTCTGCAACGGTTTGCGGCACTTGAATGTTGAGTGCAAGGACTTCATGAGTGTAGTCTGGTACGAGGAGACAGAAAATCGCATCAATAATGCTGGTTTCGGCTGCGAGCAAGTCTTGGCCTGGTGTCGGAGCCTCAGCATCATGTAGCCACGGTGGTTCCTCTGGGGAAAGTGGCCAACGGACTCCCAGGATGCGTGCAGCAATCCTGGCGGCAGAAAAATGAGAACTGTTGCCTGCAGAAGGTGGTTCCTGTAAGATTTTACATTCACGGTACGCAGTTTGCCGTTTCTGTCCCGGGGCTGAACAGCATTGTTGGGACGTAGCAAAGCCTGAGAGGACAGGGGTGTCGTGCAGCTTGCTCTCTGCAAGAGCTTGTTGGTGTGTAGCGGCACCACACATGACTACTCGATCAGGCGTTGGGTAGTATGCAGGTAACACAGGAAAAGCCGTCGTGGCAGGTGCAGCGACAACAGCGTCTGTGACGACGGCATGGTGGCTGGGGGTAGAGCCTTTGGCATGAGCAGGACGAGGTGACCTGCTGCGATTTCGGCCAAATTTGCGGTTATGTGCCGCATTGCCAGTGTGTGAATGTGCAGGGGCCCCATCTGTGCCACCGTAATCCGCACCGTCCCCAGACGGGTTGCCGGAACGATCCCCACCGTCGGGAGGCTCATCTCCTGAAGGGTCATCTTCAAGGTGATCTTCGACAAATTCAATAACGAAACAGTCCCCGGATTGGAATAGCAAGACGGGCCCGTCCTGTCTATTTTCAACAATACCACCTCTGATGGAAACAATGTGGTCCTGAGGACAAGTATCGTAGAATTCGTTCGACAACAGCTGTACCTCAACGAATCCCTGAGGGAGCACCTTCCATCGAAATCCCTGGAGAATCCGCCTACAATCAAGTACAAGAATGTGGCGCAACTCAGGCTGACGCGCAGGAGGGCAAGGGACAGTCGAAAGTTGGGATGTCGCAACCAGGACCTGTGTTGTTAAGGTGCCTTGAGCAAAATGCGTGGCAATCCGTGGTCGAGTGGGCTTAATGGTCAGCCCGGCGGCTGGACATTGCAACAGTTCAGCAAGGTCGGTTCTGAAATAGGGCCTCCTCCCACTATGCACCTGGAAAACCTCCTGTCCACCATCGGTGAGTATGGTGAAGTGGCTCCCCGGGAAAACCTGTGGACCTGGGAGACTAATCTGAAGATCCCATCCTTCAGTAGATAGTAGCCGGGTCGCTAGGTCATGTGTCGCGGGCGCACCGGCATTGCAATCAGCGAAGGTGATGGTCATGCCACTATGGAGCGCGACGATCTGCCCTCGATTAAGGGCCTGAGTCAGTCCGTGAATGAAGACACGGAGATCCGCATTGTGTCGATATCCTGCTGCCAAAAGAATCGACTCGCGGTTGAGGGCAAGATGTACCGTAGTGGCAAAGAGTCTGCTGTCTACGTGCCTGCAGTCCATGATGACGATGGCACGTTCGACAAGCCAAGACGGCTGCGCGACACACACAATGCACTCCAGGTATGGTTGTGGAACATTGGAATCCGGCTGCTCTGGTCGTGCAAGCTGAATGCCAGCGACAGCCTGTTCAACACTGCAGGGCACCTGAATAGAGACCTGAAGGATTTCGGGCACGAAATCGGGAGCACAAACCAGACAGAGGATCTCCCCTCCGGTATGGGTGGAAGCACGCCCGGCGCAGGCACTAGTAGGTGCGTGATGTGACCCTGAGCTAACGCCTGCATTGTCAGTTGCCCTGTCAGAAAAGGACTCTGGTGGCACAGCAACACTACTTGATGCGACAGCAGGAGTCACTGGAAGCTGTGGTCCAGGGGCACTTGGCCGCTCAAAGAAGGGTGAAAGAGGGGGTTCCTGGTCACTAAACCCTAGGGTGGGCCACAGATCGTGGTCGGCGTCAGTGGGGTCACCCACACCACTATTCCAACTATGACCAACCGGAAGGGTGGAATCAACCATATCGACTGCAGGAGCGGAGTCTCCATCTGCATGTCCTGGGTCAAGATCAAAAGGAGACCTCCACTGGGCTAGGCCAGGATCAGTGCTGCTGGACTCCGAAGCGATATCGTCGTCACTGGCTGGCACAGCATAGAACAACAGAGTAGTACTCCGAAGGAAGGTGACATCCTGTCCTTGACGATTTCCTCCAGCAACCGCAACTCTGTAAGCCGGTGGAACCTCGACCTCAAACCTTGCCAAGAGGCTGGGGATATGCAAAGTCGAAACATGTGTATGCACAAAGCGAGGCTTGAGACCGAGAGGTCGAAAGTCGAGCAGGACGAAATAGTCCCGAACCTGTGACCGACCTGTCGCAGTCTGACCTCCCGGCGGCACATCGACAACAGCTGTCACAAAATGACAATGATCCCCGTGAACGTTGAGGTCTTGCACTGGGAAGGTACAGAAGCTCACTTCGTGTGGCTGCACATGTAATTTGCGGCAGATGAAGTCAACCGGCGTAAGGCCAGGATTGTCATGATTCATGAAGAGGTATCGGCATGTGCGATACATAACACTGACCCCTTCTGAAAATTCTACTCGCGGGAACTGGTGCAATGATCCGAAATGCAAACCATCCCTGAATAGTGCCTCATATCTGGTTCTTTCAAACCTCGCGTCGAGACTGCGGACAACGGTGATAACTTCTCCATCGTGCAGGTCAACGGACGCATGGCTAGGCCATGGATGTGCTCTGCAGCCTACGAAGATGAGGAGTGGGTCGTCAACATCATGTGTGAGTGGCAGCAGGAAGTTGACAAGGGCACTGTAGTCGAGTTGTCTAGGCAGGATGGTTGCAAAATACCGCCCACCAACTCGAGACACGTCGACCACAACGGCACATGAGCCATTGAGCCCACAGTGTCGCACCAAGCTAGGAAACCGAATGAAAGTGGCATAGCCTGGGTGCCGTTGTGGAAATGTGGGGAGGAGGGTGTCGAACAGCCTGTTGTGTGGTAAAGGGCAGCGCCGTCGGACAAGATCTAGGATAGTGGCAGGGTCCAGGCTACTGTCGACCTGGACGGCAAAGGAAACAGTGTGATAATGAGGCGTATACACTGTGACCCCTAGCCACTCCCCTCCTTGATCGGTATCGGTGGCAAGCCGGTCCTGCTGAGAAGGCCAGGGCAGCGGATCGAAACACAGCCTAGTATCTGGTGGGGAAGGCTCATGCTCGTAGTGGGGAGGGAGGGTTGGCGCACCAAGACCCACAGGCATGTGTACATCTTCAACTGGTTGAATGTAGGGCATGTATCGATTTACAGCTGCGGCCTCTAGGGCCTCAGGTTCTTCTGGGACACCGGCTCTAACCATACCCTGACACCCGGTGGGACCTAAAACCCAAAAGGAAAGGCCAACAGGATGAAGGGCGGGCCACACAGGCAAAGTGGGAAATGCAAGAAAACCAGCGAGCAGCTGAATGCATCGAAACATAAAAGAGTGATGTTGCAATCGTGCTGGGCGCTGGCGTCCGCGGCATATGCGGCCTTTTCTATCTCTCCACTGTGCCCAGGAGAGAATTGGAACCTTACATGTGCCAACTTGCAAGTTCCTGACAATGCAAAAAGAGGTGCCTGTAAACGTGGAGCGGCAATGGTCTCGACTCGATGCTCGCACAGCATGCCTGCCAAAGAACAGCAGTCGCAGTAGTGCAAGAAGGAGCAAAAAGGAGAGGCTCCGAGCAAAAGGCAACAAAAGGAGGAATGCAAAACTGTCTAGCATGTAACAGCACGTGCCGATGGCACGGACGTACAAGGCTAGCAAGGCCGGTGTGTGACAACTACCAGCATCTGCGGGGAGCGGAAGGCACGGATCCGCAGTGATTGCAAGGACAAAAAGCTCGGCTGCCGCCCCAGAGCTACCGATGCGGCTATTTAGCGCTCGAGCATTGAAAGAGGGTCCATTCCTCAGTGCAAAAGCGGACCATTCAGTGGTCTCCGCCGAGGGCGCGCAAACAAAGCCAATGAAGCCACGGCTGCCAAAAGAGCAGGCGCCTTGGTGGCTGGCTGGGAGATGGCTTTGGCAAAACTGGTGAGGCTGTGCATCATGGCGGGGGCCTCCAGTGTTCAAAAACCAAGCTGGAACACTGGTGGCCGAGGACAACAAAATCCACGGCGAGGGACGAAGATGAAGTGCAGCAGGTCGGTGGAGGGATCTGGGAACTGTACAGAAGACAACTAGATCCCTATCTACAAAATCAGCTGCTGTACATGCTTTCACGCATGAGGAGATCAGCCCAGGAGGGACATCCAAGTCGGCGTACGAACATGTTCCCTTCCACGGCATTCTGCCTGACCGAGTCGAACTCAAAAGTCGCTCCGTCAAGTCAGCACGCGGGCTCTCGAGGAGGGAGCAGTCCGTGCTACGACTATGGATCCCATGCTTATCAGGTCCTCTCATCACTCCATGTTGCCAAAACCGGGAGAAGGGGGACCTGTGCCGGCAGCGGCCAGCTCTTCGAGGTCGTCGTCTAGCAAGCCAGTGGGAGTCCGAGTCTGGTCCGGAAGGGGCTGAGTCGGGGCAGCCTCGAGCGTGGTCTCCACCTGCCTGACAGCCTTGGCGGGGATGCCAAACGGAGCAGTAGCAAGTCTGGCTGCCTGTCTCCTCGCCTTGAGCTGTTCCTGCAGCGGGGAGGCCTGGGCCGGTTCTGGCGTGGGCACTCCGACGGGTTCTGGAGCACTGGTCTGCTTGATGCCCTCGACAGCAACCGGTGTGAGTGGGAGACCACCAGCTGGAGATGCCATCATCATCGGCATAGTCGACCCAAAATGTGCTAAGCTCGGCGAGGACATGTAAGGATCCGTGCAGGGTGGAGGTGGTGTACCAGCCACCGAGGCCATAGTAGAGGTGGTCCTGGGCGTTCTTGGCGTCGGTGGTGACGGTTGTCCCGACGAAGCTGCTGGGTGTACTAGTCCAGGCGGAGGGGCAGCAGGAGCCAAGGCCGAAGTCGCCTGCATGATGCGGGCAAGGTCCTGTGCCAATTCTGCGTCGTCTAGAACTTCCACGGGCTCCGTTATGTCCATAGGCGCAGTGACCTCTGCTGCAAGCTGGGCTTCCAGGTTCGCCAAAGCACCAGGTCCGGCGGCAGACTCTGCTTTCGTCTGGTCCTGTACTGCCGCATACCTGACTTGCATATAGGCCGTTGCCTGGTGCTGTGTGGCTTCTCTCGGAGAGTCTCTTCTGGTCGGCTTCGTGGCGAGCTTTCTCTTTTGCCAGGGACTGTTGCACAGATGCAACATATTCGCTCCATTTCTGCGATCGCTTGAGGGCTTCGGACTTGAGCTTGGCAATTTTGGAGTCCCAGCGTCTGGCCACATTGATGGCCGCTTGTACATCTTTCACCAAACCACCTGTCTGGGGGGTCGCCAAAGTCTTGGTGGTCATCACTTCGGTTATGCCGGGTGCTTCGTGCCACCCAGCATCGTAGTGCGGGAACTGGGCCTTCGGTTGGCGATCCGGTTGGGGTCGGTTCTTCCCCTTGGCCTTTGCCTTTGGTGACCGCCACGCTCCAGGCCATAACGAATATGACCCATGCGACCGATCGATGTACTCCGAGTCCTCGCGCCATGGCGGATATTGAGATTCACCGCGGTGATGTTTCCCTTTTCCCCGAACCATGCGCTGTAGCCGTCTGCTCTGTTCAACACCAGTGGCGTGGTGGTTTGCCAGGAGCAGGCACTGGCGATTTGAAGGCCTGAGACCTTGGTGTAGGACTCTTCGGGCCTGGGCTCTGCGCGCCCGCTGTCGGCGATGCCAGCCGGGAGATCCACCAGCAATCGCAATGTTCGAAGCGGGGCAAAGCGGGACGTGTGTCGTTGCACACTGGGGCACTACAGCAATCTGGCGCTGCTGCCAGTCTTCTGGGCCCTTTAACGACATTGGGGATTATACCCGTAATGGGGGTTCCTATAAAGTACCCTTAGTAGTATAGGGCCCCAAATTAGTGGATCTACTTTCTAATAAGGGCTACTACAAAAATCCATTCCCCCATCACTAAGCACCAGGGAGATCACCGAACCGGGGGTTAGGGGACCCTTTCTATCCAAACCCTAAACCCTAAACCCTAAACCCTAAACCCTAAACCCTAAACCCTAAACCCTAAACCCTAAACCCTAAACCCTAAACCGTAGCCAAAGGTTCTCTAGCCCGGGGGAGCCCGGGAGCGCCCTGAACCCGAAGACGAGCCCCAAGAGGATCAAGGGTCGTCGGAATAGTTATCAGCAAGATTCCCTTAGAGTCTCCAAAAACATATACTAGAATAGGAATAGATATTCGAAATATTCCCCCTAGATTCCTTAAAAACCAGAGTATACTCGAAACCTAATGAGCCATGCTGCACCCTTCGCACAAGCTCCCTGGCTCCATGGTCGCATATCGGCACGTGGTCCTCAAATTCCAAGGCACCAGGCGGCCTTACATTTCGATACATGAAGGTCAGCTTTCAATTCCTGTAGGTCTCAGTGAGAGGACAACTTGCTGAAGTGGACTGGCAGCACCTTGCAAGAGAACCAGAGGTTTAGCAAGAGCGTTCTCACGAAGAAACGTGGTTGGGAGTCGTGACCGCACGCGTATGTACGTGATCTGAAGATCTTCTACATCCTGGAGTCCCGTCATGTTGACCTGCCTGTGCGAGTATCGTTGGCTGCCGGACACTCAAATCCTGCTCTGGTCCTTGCGACTGGGTACATTTTCGCTGGCACATCGACTTTGTCTTTGTTGTTCCTGTAACTTGGTGGGTCCCAGGATCAGCCGGACGAGGTTGACTCATAGCACCCTTGGTTTGAGTCCCCGTTTGCGTTCGAATGCCTTCTGTTTAGCTTGGTGCCGTCTTTGGGGCCTTTGCCTTGGATGACGATGTTCGGGCCTGCGTTTCAGTCGTTTCTTTTCGATGTCGCGAAGTTTGGGTAGGAGAAGACTCTTCGTGTGCGAGCATTTGAGAGCGACCGTTCAATCATGGACATTGATAGACGTCGATAAACACATGGGGCGACATGACGAACACTCTCAGTCTGGTCTGAACCCACGTGCCATGCCTTCGGCAACTGTTTGGGAGAGTCCGGAAAAATGGTACGTCTTTATATATATGTATGTATGTGTGTGTACACGTTATATGTGAACAATATGATACAACGTATTATAGTGTATTGTAATACAATATATTATAAAATGGTAGATTATGTCATATTATCACCGGGTCTGAAAAATGTTTTTTTCAGCTCCGGCTGGCCTTGACCCGACAGGGATCTTTGAAAGTCTGCAGGGTTTGCTTTCGGGATTGCGCGCTGGTTGCCTTTGTTTTGTGCCTGTGCTTGGCGTCTTGGGTCTCCGCTCCCTGATCATTCAAGACTACAGTGACGAAGTGGCCTCTAGACAAATGCAGAAGCAGCATATGTTGGAAGGTTCGGACGGTCGAGTATTGCAGAAGCTCTCTTCCAAGGCTTTAGTTGAGCCAGGAGCGTGTAAAGCTGTGCATGGCCTGATCTGACTCAGGATCACCAGGGATGACGGAGTGCATGCGACCAAAAAAGTGCTACTGTGCCAGGTCAGTGGTGCTTTGGAGACAGACTACAGACCTTTGCACAGCATCTAGACGCGTGACGACAGGTTTTTGGCCCGCAGTTCACTGTCTCGGTCACCTCGCCTTCTTCAATCTCTGAAGATGTCCCGTGTCGCCTTCGTCGCCGGTGCCGTCCTGCTCCTGGGCGCCAGCTGCTTCGTGCTGCCGGGCAGCACTCCAAGCAGCGCCCCGGAGGTGCAGGTCTCCACCGGCCGCTCGGCGGGCGCTGCGGCGCCGGAGGCGGAGTCCACGACCGCGGCCTTCAGCCCGCTTGCCCTGGGTGCCGCCCTCGGCTTGCTGGCCGCAGTGGTGGGCAGCCGTCCGGCTTTGGCCGCGGACCTCGAGAACGGCGAGGCCATCTTCAACGGCAACTGCACCGCCTGCCATGCCGGCGGGAACAACAGCATCGTGGCCGAGAAGAAGCTGAAGCTCGGTTGCACGGTGGCATCTGGCTTTGCCAGTTCTCCTTCAGCCCTGCATGCAAGGAGTGGCGTCCGATGTTGGCCACTTTGTAGGTCTTAACTGGCGTTTGCCACAAGGCACTTGCAAGGGGAAGCTGCGGCTCAAGGCTTACACTCTGTAGTTCTGTAAGCGTTACTACCAGGGTCACAAAGAGCTGGACACAAGCTGCGCGGCGCTGAAATCAGAACTGAGTGTGTGTGACGAACAACAACGTAGGCGTAAGACTAGTCGTAAACGACTAAGAGTAAAACAGCACTGCATAAGCACTTATCCTATAAACTATACCGGTATGGCTCATGACTATGCCTGGGCGTAAGCCCACACTTGCCAAAATTCCGTATGTAGCTCCATAGAATCAAGCTGTGGCTCAGGAAGAAGGAGGCCCTGGTGCAGTACGGCAAGTACGACGTGCAGGCCATCATCACCCAGGTCACCAACGGCAACGGCGCCATGCCGGCCTTCGGTGAGAAGCTCGGCCCCGATGACATCGAGGACGTGGCCAACTACGTCTACAACAAGGCCGACAAGTGGTGAGTGATGCAATCGCCGTGCCGGTCACTTTGAAGTGCCGGTTCGAACCTTGTGCGCGTAGTGCAGCTTTTCCGGCTGAACTGATCGGATTTACAAGCAGCAAGCCATGTCGGCCTCTGCTGGCATCAAGCGGAAGCAAGAGCAACTGACTTGAATCAGTGCATTTTGCCGGGTTCATGTTGATGTGCAGGGAGCTCTCGTATGTGAGCATAGCATGGATTAGCATGCCACTGCAGGCTCTGCTCTGTTGTGGTAGCGGCTCCGCGGTGGTGCTGGTGCTGTTGTCGACATTTTCGTTGTCGCAGTGGTCATTGCTGTCATCATCCTCGGTCTGGTTGGTGCAGGTGCTGGCTGTTTTCTGCATTGGTTTTGTTCATGTGATGCTGCTGGTGTTGTTGTTGCTGCTGTTGGCCCTGTTGCTCCTGTTACCGCTGTTGCTGTTGCTGTTGCTGCTGTTGTTGTTGCTGCGTCTGCAGATGCGGCTGCCGTTACTGCTGTTGCTGCTGTTTCCGTTGCTGTTGCTGCTGCTGTTGCTGCTGTTGCTGCCGTTAGTGATGTTGCTGCCTTTTCTGCTGCTGGTGTTGCCGCTGTTGCTGCTGCCGCTGCTGATTGTCGTGGTGGTGCTGTTGCTGTTGTTTGTAGGTGACATCAATATTGGTTACATGTTTAGCCTCCGCTGTTTTTCTTAGTGATTGTCTTCCTGCACTGCCCTTTGCAAGTCATGTAATCTAAGTGTAACCAAGCCTTCCACCTGTGAGGTCATCATTAGTTCAGCGACAGGGTTGCGATTGTTGTAGAGGCGCCCCGGGTACGGCAACCCACCTTTTCTTATTGTACTATGTAGCTGCTGGCATTTCAAGTGTTCTTGCCTCAGGATGCACTCGCTTGTGCCTTGGCACCTTGGCTCGAAGGAGGGGAGCCGGAAAACGCCATGCCCTCGCTCAGTGCCTCTGTCATTTTGCGAGCTAGAAAAGCCACCAGGAGAGATGTATGTTAGGTTATCCGAGTATCATTCAGATTTGTGCTGCGACTGTCGGTGTTGTTTCAGTTGTGATGGCCATGGAGACTTCAGCCAGCGCGCTGAGTCAGTTCGTGTGATGCCCAGAGAGCGTGTTGATTTAGTTGTCGGGAGTTGGAAATGCTTCAAAGACAGCACCCTGCATGCGTTCTCTAGCGAGACTGCCTGGCAGGGTAATCACAGCCATCGACATACTGACCAATTGCCGCCACAATTATACTGGTAATAGGAACAACCATAAATCAAAAGCACTAACCACGACGTTAGCCACAACCCATAGTAAGAATCCTAAACCCTGGACAAAGCCCAGAGTGCTTAGCCTTTCACAGCCCAAACCTTGTCTGGCTTCTAACTCAATCTGAAACCCTAAACCATATGGGAGTTTCCGGAAATAGGGGTGCCTTATTTTGGGGTCCTTATAGTAAGGATCCTACTATTTAGGGTACTTTATTAGGGTCCCCTATTTTCGGAAACTCCCATATACAGTAGTAGTGACCGAAGCCGTGTGTTTCATGTGTTGGCTTCAGGTGATCTTGGCGCAGACGACCCAGGGTCGAGCTTTGGAGGTGCCGAGCTCAAGAACTTTTTGCAGCTGCTTGTACTACAGGGCTTCAATCACTAGAATAGGGCTTTGGGGTATTCTATGTATGGCGGTTCCCGTCGCCTGGCTCTACTAGGCTCCGCATGAGCACTCTTTGCCGCTCGAGAAGCTCGGGGGGGTTGTGGGTATTAGGGTTTAGGCTGTATAGGCTCAGGATATGGGGTTTGAGCTGCCAGGTTTTGGGATGAAGTCTGAGGATTGTAGGGTGCAAGGCTCAAGGCTTACGTTTTTCTGGATCTTCAGATTTCAGGTTCAAGGAATGGGGCTTACGATGAAAACGGTTCCGGGTTTCTGTTCTATTAGTAGTCCCATGCAAGCAGATTGTGAAACCTCGAACCCATCAAGCCCTGCACTGCCCTTACGACAAAGCCTTACGGGAGCCTGCAGGTCGAAGCCCCAAAGCCCTAAACCTAAAGTACAGGTTCTATATCCTAGGTCCTAAACCTGCAAGCCCTAATCCTAAACCCAAAGAGAGCTCTTAATTCTAAAGCACCAATCCATTCAAGCCCTGAACCCTATAAGCACTAAACCCGAAATCCTAAAGCCTAAACCCTGAACCCCTAAATCCTAAACCCCTAAATCCTAAACCCCTAAACCCTGAACCCCTAAATCCTAAACCCCTAAATCCTAAACCCCTAAACCCTTATAAGACCCGAAGAGGCCTTGATCGGCCAAGCACTCGATCACTCCTCCGTCTTCGTTTTCGGGGAGCTCCTGGATTGTCCCAATGTCAAGGTCGGGTTTAGGAGGGTCTCAGGGGGCTTTAGGAGGGTTTAGGGTTTAGGGGCTTTGGGAGCTTTTTGGGGCTTAGGGTTTGGGTCAGAGACTAGACTAGCTAGCTGTGTGCACATATCTGGTTTGATAAAGGGTTTCCGCACTCGGGTTTCTTAAAAGAGGGTAGCTGGTTTGGGGGTTTTATGTTGCAAGGATGCTAAGTATAAGTAGGGTTTATGCTATCGGTCATTTCCTGAATATCCCGGGTAGTTGGATATGGCGATATAGGGCTAAGCAGTTTTAGGATTACCGTTCGGGTAGACCCCGGCTTTGCTGGTTGGTATAATAGGTCTGTTGTTTTGTACATTCGCGCCTCTCTCCGGGCGGTCTTGAGGTCTTGGATTCAGTAGGCTTCTTTGGCGCGAAGGGCTCAGGTTGAAATTTAGGGCCGTTTGGCAAGAACGTTTCACAGCTTCATTTTGTGTTGCTTCAGCCTGACGGGTGGTTGGGTGAATGGAATGAAGGTGCTCAGTGAGTTTTGAGCGCTTTTCCTTGAAGGTTCCGCAGAAAAATGTGTTTGACTCCGGAGATTCGGGCAGTTCGTGTTTTCACATTTGTGTGGGCGTCTCCAGAATCCTTGGACCTTTTGCTTGGCATCAAGGTCCAGGGCCCTCTAGCCGGACCCATCCCCTCCACCCGAAGCTAGACACATGTGCCTGCCCCAGAAATGTGGTTGCCGGGCAGTCTCGAAGATAGTCTCATTCCAGATCCGAGCCACCGGTGACGGTTAGCATATTGCCAAACCCTAAACCACGTAGCCAGGCACTCCAGGGAAGCGAGTTCCAGCGCGCCCTGGAGCTTCTTCGCCTCTTCGCCTACGGGACTTACCCCGACTACAAGGCCAAGCAGCAATTCTGTGAAGGCTTCAAGGTGGCCCCAACCGCAGAATTTTCTTGCTTCCCGTTGTCCTCAGGCACTGTAGCCTCAAGCCCTGAGCCGTAAAACCCTAAAGCCCTAAATAGCCCTGCATAACACCATCGCGCGCTTTAGCACAAAAGCCCTGATAGCGCCCCGATACAACCCTGATATCCCTTACAATGCATTTGTTAAGCTTAACACCTTTTTTTTTTTTAACAAAAAACCCTTTGCAGAACCTACACATTGATAATTCCCTGACGTCCCAAAGCCCAGAGCCCTAAAGCAACAGGCGCGACAGAACGAGCTCGGCGAGC
This sequence comes from Symbiodinium sp. CCMP2592, assembly GCA_905221615.1. Taxonomy (NCBI): domain Eukaryota; class Dinophyceae; order Suessiales; family Symbiodiniaceae; genus Symbiodinium; species Symbiodinium sp. CCMP2592. The sequence continues at coordinate 51,355 of CAJNDT010002179.1, read as the reverse complement.
TAACGGCAGCGCAGAAGCGAAAGCTGCAGCTGCACCGGGGCCGCAAGGGGCTCCGGGACTTAGGTGCTTTTTGGTGGAGAGGGTGTTAGAGTTTGATTATCGATCTTTTTTCACGACCTTACGGCTAAAGGGGGTGTTCACCGTTAGCCCTACAGTGCTTTGGGGCTGCGAGCTCGTGATGACTTCTATCCAGAAATCACAAGGCTGCAGCCTGGATGGCTCTCCAAAGCGAAGCCTCTGTAGCACTTATACTCACCGAGTCCAGATTTGCTTCCTAAGTCTCGCACAGTGGTCTAGTACACCTCGCAGGCTTAAGCCTTGGAGCATGGAGCAGTTAAGTCCCAAGGCTCGGAGCCAGCCTTGCCTTGGGTTTGGGGATCTATAGCAAGGATCGATTTCGGTTCGAGGTGTTCTGAAGCCCGACAACCATCAACTTCCTGTGCGACTCTTGAGGCTCACGCTGGTCACCATGGCCACACGGGACCTGGCGCAGGGTGCAGGGGCTCTACCCCAACCCCTCTCACCGTGGATTCTTTTGTAGGGATTCTGCACAACGCTTCTCGTGGATTGTCACTGTTATTGAGACTAGTAGTGCTGCCATCGAAGACCCCAGCCATGACAATCGCAGAGAAGACCACTGAAAAAGCGCCCGCACAGACTGTCCAACACAACTCCCAGATAGCGTAGAAGGATGTGATTCTCGAGACCGCAGCACATGACTCGAGAGTATGAATTCTGAGGCCCTGCTAGCACTATTGACACTTAGAGCAGGTTTGCCGGTTGTATTGCAGGCCCCACGTTGTTCCGCATTGTTCGGTCAATACAAGATCACAGGAAAAGGTCGCGGAATCGACCTGCACACCCTCAACCCTAAACCGACCATCAGCACAGCCCCTAAACCCCTAAACCCTTAACCCCTGAGTTTCTTAACCCCAAAACCCCTAAACCCTAAACCCCTAAACCCCAAACCCCTAAACAGCCAGGACAAGCTCCTCAAATACTCTGACCTGGAGGCCTGGGTTCCTGTCCTCGATGCCGGCGTTTCAAAGCCCCTAAACCCCACACTCCCCAAAGCCTCAAGACCGACCCCAAAATCCAAAGCCCAAAAACCCTCATATAAGAACAACAGTGACGATAAGAAGACTGAGAACAAGGAAAGGCATAAGAATAAGAATAAGTTCTCGGCGCCCTCGGAGGCTGCCGTGGATGTGTCCAGCACGCGTGAGCTCGAAGACCTGACGATCGAGGACGGAGGGGTTCGGGTTGAGGGGTTTCGAATTCGCATAGGGCATCATCGGGTATAAGGACATGGTCTTTGGGTATTGGGTTTCAGTTTGGGGCTTAGGTTGGGGTCTAGGGTTCAGTGAGTTTAGTGTCGGTCATGCGGACTGTGACGACACGAGGCACGTGGCGACTGAAAGGGGCGGGTTGCGGATTTCGGGCTTCGGGTTACGGCTGTTAGGGTCTGGTAGGTTTGAAGGTTCTGAGGTTTGGTTCTTGCCTTCCGAGGTTCAGGCCTTGAAGCAGTGTCCTGGATTCAGGGTTACTTCGTAAGGTCCAGGGGAATTTGGATGTGTGGGTTTCGGATCCGAGATGTCAGGTTCCGGGAATGCTTAGAGCTACTACCTTAATTGGGGTTATAAGTAGCTATAAGTATAGTTTCCCTAATTATAACCCTAGTTACTAAGTCCCGTGTCTTAGTGTGGCAGTAAAATTTTCCCTTCCCGGATTTCCCGCATCCTGGAGCCCTCCTTCTTGAGGTAATATAGGGTACCTAAGTAATTACCAATATCATTCTTTAGGGGTCCTTATTAAAGTTATACTATATACCTAAGTAATTACCCATAGTATTCTTTAGGGGGTCCTTATGAAAGTTATACTATAAATGAGCCCAAAACCCATAATTGAAATTATTAAGGCCCCTGTATGAGAGCCCTGAGGCCCAGGACAGGAGCAAAGGTCTCAGTTCAAGAGCCCAGCTCTCTTTACCTGAAGTAGGGGGTCCTTCTATTCAGGATCCTGTTGTGATTTAGGAATCTAGCGTGAAATTAAAGGCCTTGGTTTCAGGAACCTGATTTGAGCTCCTTCCGTGATGCAGGCCGTGTACCAGAATCTCTTGGTTGCGAAGATGGACCAGGCGGGGCTAAATGTTTCATGCAGCTCGAGTTGGGCGAATGGCTGTGACTGGCAACAGCTGGTGAGTTTGGCTAGTTACTCTCAGTTCTTCACCCGTTCCCTCTACGCTTGGCGAAGGTTTAGTTTAGATCTTTCGGGTTAGGATTTCTTCGGCGGCTACAGTCGCCTCAGTTATCTGTCGCAAGAGACAGCTACAAGCCCTGACAAGCCTCTCATTATTATTAGTGCCTCTTATCCCAATGATGCGACTGAAAATGCCACCACGCCAGGCCCCCCCCCCCCCCCCCCCCCCCCCCCCCCCGCCACACTGCATCCTAACAAAATGGCGCAAAGACGGGTTTGGGAGCTCGGGTTGTGACGGTATCAGATGGTTTCGTGGGTGAGCTACCGGTTGCCGGCCATCGGCGTCTGCCAGGTATATACCCATAATATAGCCATTATATACCCATTATATAGCCCATTATAGGGTAGGGGTCCCCATTAAGGGTCCCTCGTTTTCCAGGAAAATCAGTGCGTTCTCGTCGACTCCTGCGCATGCAGAGATTGCAGGGACGAGGAGCGAACGTCTTGGCTTTGCTGTAGATTACGAGGACAGGCTGCTTTGAAGTATCTGAATACATCTGTACTTGGATATATGAAGCAATGAACATACATGATCATAGCAATAATGCATTAGTTACGTAATCATTAACTAACTAATGTATATATGTAATATATATATATATATATATACGCACATATGCGTATACAGAGGTAATACAGGTAAAAGACGTATGTAGGTCACTGAGTCAAAACATGGGTGAAACACAGGTTTGTGGGTAGGCAGCTTCATCCGGCATGAGGTTTATAGGTCATAGGTCATAGGTCCCTGACTATGCAAACTTAGCATATGTCATTCGAAGGCACAACCACCCCCTGCTGGGAAATTAAGGCAAGCATCACAATGCGAATTAGAGAAGTTTGAAGGTTGACCCTGAGGAGGCAGCGAGAAGAATCGAGGTGATGATATGAGGAGAAGAAGGAGGACGACGAAGGCCACGAACAGGATTTGGAAGCTGCACCGGCTAAGTCCGCTACACCCGAAACACCGGACCCAAAAGCCCAACCTCAAAAAACACAAATCAAGTCCCAAAACCCACAAACCCCGAAACTGCCAACTGCAGGGTTCAGGGTTTAGGGTCCCCCGAAACCCGAGGACATTGACTACATCATCGAGACCCTGAGCAATTGGCAGCAGTCCGCCCAGGGCATGATCCAAGCGCTCCTGGGCTAACAGAGGGTAAGGCTTGGGGCATTTAGGGCCTTCAGGGTTTAAGGGTTTAGGGTTTGGGGCCTTGAGGGTCTAGGGCACTTGGAGATTAAGGCTCCGGGAACCCTTGTCATAGGGGTTGAGGGTAAAAGTTCCCGAACGAGCCTTTCGAAAGTGCCGGAAAACCTTGCTTGTCGAAGGCACCGGGAAGTGGAAGGTTTCTCAGAGCCCCCAATGAGCAGAATAGGCTAACTTCGTAGCTAACCTTTTGCCAATGCCTCCAAAACCTCAACCATGGCGATGTCCCAGACTGCGTGACTCCATCTTGAGCGCCCATCGAGACATGGATCCCCTGAACCCTAAACCCCCACGAGCCTCGGCTTCCAGACTCCCCCGGCGGCCCCCCTTGAAAAGCCTGGCTGCAGAAGACTGGAAGCCATGAAGCCCAGGGAAGCTCCAAAAAATGCACCTGGGAGTTTCCGAAAATTAGGGGTACCTTATTTTGGGGTCCTTATAACAAGCATCCTACTATGTAGGGTACTATATTAGGGTCCCCTATTTTCGGAAACTCCCACATCGTGAACTTCGAGTTTGATGCTATAGCAAAACCCACACTGTGACCCCAATCCCACGACCCTTTAAACCCCAAATCTCCACAAAAGACCTTCAGCCTTCATGACGCGTTGAACTGAACCTACATCCCGGAAGCCTTGCCTCGAAAGCCCACACCGGACAGCCCCGAAGCGCGAAACCCCGACGAACCTAAACCACCAAAACGCCCCGAAAAAACCCTGGAGATCAGGCTTGATGGAGCAGTCGCGTGAGCCTGATGTCTTCGAGTTACCACAAAGTCTCAGTCTTCATGTGTTCGAGGTCTAGGGATTAAGGGTGTAGGGGTTGCAGGAAGGGCTTGAGTGCTTTAGCCTAGTTTGGGTTCAGAGGTTTGGGCGCAGGGGTTTGGGCTTTGATACCACTCTTAGAGTTTGGGTCTCGGGCTCGAGTCGTTGTGTAGTCAGCTTGAAAGGTTCAAGGCGGTTTCGCCCAGTTGCTGTGGCAGCCGCAGCACCGTTTGCGTGCTCTTGCGGTACGTTTTCAAGAGCGATGGATTGTTTTCAGAACGTAACTGTGGATCGGCTGCTTGCAAGCATCTTCTTGCCGGCTAAAGTTGTTCGATTCTACTCGTTTCTGTTCACTGTAGTGGTGCGCAGTATCGCTTCATCCCGAGTCGGAAAATGCATAGGCCACTATCAGTTCTATCACAGTGTTAAGACCTTGTCAGCCGTCGTTGTTGTAGCCGTCGCTGCAGCAGAAGTCGTACTTAATCCGCAGCCACAGCACCGGCAGCAGCAGGTGGAAGAGCCGAATTGCAGCAGTCGGAATTACAGGTATACTACAGAAGAAGAACCTGAAGGAGATGAAATTGTTCGTCGTTGTGTTTGCACTGCTACCGGCGGTGCTGCCGGCTGGTGCGTTTTTTGTGGTTCCGCTCACGGTCGTATTGTTGTATGTATATATTTATATACATAATACAGATGGGCACCGGCACTTCCTTTGTCACGACTGTCCAGATGAAAGCCATCTCTAAAGTCGTTGGCTTATCATTGTCATATATAGCCACTGCTTGCTCACTATTCCTTCAAACCTCATTGAGCTTCGAGTGCAGGTACGCCAACACAAGCCACGAGAAGCAGAAGGTTGCGATGGAGGAGTTGGAAAAGGAGGCACAGGGCCGTTTCCACCCATACACCGAACATTCAAACCTTAAACTACGAAGTTGGGCGCAGAGTTGCCGCAGGTCAAATCCATCCGGGACAGCCTCAAGGAGACCTGATGCTTGCCTGCTGGTTGAGGCTTTGTTTCGGAATTGTGATCTCGATCTTGGGGCCTTGCAGTCAGGTTCAGGTTGCCTTTAACAATCAGGTGTGAGCGTTGCACGTGCTGTTCCGGGATACGAGGCCCGCAATGCCCCAATCAGCACTGGTCCGAAATCTCCCCAAACCCTGGACTCTAAACCTCTAAACCTTAGTCCATATCATTGTAACTTGCAACTTACATCCTGAACCCTTAAACCAAAACCGGCCTGTGCAGCAGCAGGTCAGCTGCACGCCGCACGGTCGGCTAATGCTACAGATTAAGTGCCTGAAGGCTCCGTGCCAACAACCTACAGTGGGTTGAAGTACGTTTTTTTGTAGTCACCTACTTTTGGGCGGATTGCAGCCCCAGGAGTTGATGGAAAGTTGAGGTGGCTGGCTGTCGATTCGTGGACCTCTGCCTTCTCTTGCTTAAAGCTGAAAATCTTAGCACCGAGGAACAAAGCCTCGTTTCCCAAGCTGCAAGTGCTCAGTCTGCCCACCGGAAAGGAGGGCGAGTCCACAAAGGCGGGTGGCGTCGGCTGCACTCGAATGCAGATTGACGAGGCCGACGAGGCGCCCCGGGCTTTGCATCTACTGACCTTAATCGGGGTTATAAGTAATTATAAGAATATAGTTACCTTAATTATAACCCTAGTTAAAGAGCGTTTGGTTAGTAGGGAATGGAGGAATGGGGTACAATTATAACTACTATTACTACCATTCTTCCATTCCCTACTAACCAAAGGTAAGTCTACTGGCTTCGAACTCCGGCGCTACTCCAAGGTTAAAGAGCATCAGCCGATGTGCCTAGGGCTGGGGGCCGGCTTCGTTTGTGGGAGCTTGCAGCCGGGGCTTCGCACTTCGAGCGTTTTTGCTTTGAAGAGTCATGCCTGAACCTGACCCCATAGGCCGCGGGCCCTTAGATTGAAGTTTGTAAGTTGCGGGCCTCAGTGCGCTCTCCGATTTGAGCTTTGTCGCCAAGGGTACTCTGTTGGCGAGAGACCTAGGATCTGAAAGCAGACGAAGCAACGGGGGAAAGGGAAGCAGTCAAGGGACGAACACAAGCGCTATAGCTGCGTAGCCATCCTTGCTCGGCACTCTAGTCAAGATTGTCAGACCGCTGTCACCCCCACCCCCCACAGCCACCGCCAGCGCTGTCATAATTCACCACCACCATTGGCATCATCATCTTCCGCTTCATTGCAGTCGCTACCACCTATTCAGTCTACCGACCATTCGTGTCCTGGCCGTCTTTGTTGCATTTGTTCAAGAGTCGGACCCTCTTGCAGGAGTCGAAGCGTGCGAAGAGCACGCGTGGTCGATGGGTGGGCGGCCCTGTGCTCAGACTTGGCTATGTCTATGTGGAGATTGCCATTCGCACGTGTCCTTGTGGTAGTTGTGGCAGTACCGGCAGATCAGGTAGCAGCAGAAGCAGGTGCAGGAATAGGAGCAGCAGCAGCAATAGTCCTATGTGGTTGTGACGATAAAACTGGCCACCAATACCACGGCAAGTTCTGTTCTTTCTGCTGGCTAGTCGCAGCATTGTCATCAGCACCATCATAATATCATTCTCCGCTGGTCCATACGCTCACTGGTATAGTCACATTCACGACCTCGACCCTGAAGCGCAATCCTTCGGTTCCCCTCCTCCTCATTTCCTCCTCGTCATCGTCCTCCTCCTCCTCCTCCTCCTCATTTCCTCCTCGTCCTCGTCCTCCTCCTCCTCCTCCTCCTCTTTCCTCCTCCTCCTGCTCCATGACTCTTTCGCGAACACTTTGTCATCGCCTTCCCCATTGTGCACATCGCTTCAGCGACTTCCGTCGTCGATGTCTCCACTGCCATCGAACGTGCAATAACATTAGGAGAAGCAGCATCCCTTCCAAGTTCGCCGAAGTTGCCCGATGCTCCGACTTGGTGGGACAACCGGCGAAAGCAAGCATATACGAGTAGTGTCTGTATCAGCAAGGCCAATGAAGAATCGCAGTTTTGAGAACGCCACTGGAAGAAGACCAGCTACAGTGCATCATGCGTCCTTTACAACGCAAGCCTGAAACCCCACAGTGGTAGGCGACTTCCTCCCTGTCCCAGGAAAGCACTGACGCACAGAAAAGCCCGCGAGAAAAAGCTGAAGCCATGGTGCGAGTGGCTCACGTGACTCATGTGTCATCTTGAAGTTCTGGCACCTGGGTCTTATAAGTGCAACGGCTTGGGTTGCGGTTCCGAGGGGCGTTTCCGGTCAAAGTGAGCTTTTCTAGATCCCTGACCCTCAACCTACCACGCTTGTGAAAGTCAACGGCACTGTCCCGGATCATCGCAGTCTCCTTGCACAAGCTGCGCCGCTCTCCTTTTGCGCCTGCTGTTTCTTGCTCATACCATGCAAGCATCTGACGGTCAGGCATTTTGTGCATCCTTGTTTAGAGAGGGAATCATACTTTCATACCGTGGTCCTGGATACTCTTCACGAGAAGAACAGATTCCTTTTCAATGCATCAGTAAGATCGGATTTCGCATTCCTCTTGCTTTTTGCCGTGCCACCCAAGCTGATCGAAACCGAACTAGGCAGACAAGGTGCTGGCCCTTGCACTTTCAATCCGAGTCTAACAAACTGTGATCCCTAAACTAAACTCTAAGCCCTGAGCGCTGAACCCTAAACCCCTAAACCCCTAAACCCCTAAGGCCCCTAAGGCCCCAAACCCTAAACCCTTGAACCCCGAAGCCAAATTTTCCACACCTCAAGCCTTGATTTTCCCATCTGCGGGGTGAACAGTAGAATTATTGGGCCCATGGCTTGTCCTCAAGCTGCTGGATGAACTCTGTACTCATCTGTGGCCCGGCGCTTAGGGAAGACGTAGAAGAACGTACCTCGGTTTGTTGCTTTGGGGCCTTGGAATTTAGGGTTATCCAGGTTTCAGGCTGTTTTCTTTCGGAGATCCGGGTGAGAGAATGTAGCACCGTCAGCGCAAAGAGCTGGAACAGGAAAGTCTATATGGTCTATGCTCTGTGAGCATGTTGAGTTCATCCTAGTCGTACCATTTCCTCAGGGTTGACGGAACCTACCTGTGCTTCGTGGCTACCGGGAGCACGCTTTCGCATCTTGCGCACTCTTCCACGGCATACCGAAGCTACCCGCACGAATCCTGGCATGAGCACTTTGCTGCACACGTGGACGGTATGCCCGCAACCCTTACCCCATGCAATGTACAGCCTACACCCGAACGAGGTGTCAGATGCTGTAGTGACCTAATAGTAGAGGAGGTAATTAACCTTTATCATCCCAATATACTCCCAGATATCAACAACCGTTAGTGCCCAAGGATACTGGACAAGTCGGTTGATGACGGCACATGAGGAAGTCGCCACGGCGTTCCGAGCAGAAGCGCAGCCCACAAAATCAAGCTCCACGCCCTGAGTCCTAGATCCTAAGCCCTCAGTTGAACTTACAGCCTAAGCCCCCTCGCGCAGAAACAGGGAACCCATCCCCTACAAAACCGAATTTTAGTGCCGCGAGGCTCCCGCAGAGGGGAGGCTCTGAGGACCCGAACTCGTGGTGGTCTCTTCAAGGGCTCGAAAGGTTCTATAAGGGTTAATTACTATAAGGGCTGCTACATGGGTACAACAGAGGGGCTTATCAATTAGAATAGGGTTTTGTGGGTGGTCTAGTAGATTTTTTGCATATTAATTATAAGGATTCCTGTTCAGGACATTGAGGGTTCCGGGCTGCAGTCGCTAACCCCAAAGAAGCTGCTGGCTTTCAGCCCCCGGTTGTCCCACGTTGGGGGGTTTAGGGTTTAGGGTTTAGGGTTTAGGGTTCAGGATCAGGGTTTAGGTTTAGGGTTTAGGATTGTTTAAGGGCTTTCGGGTTTGAAGCGCAGCGCGCAGGAGCTTGAAAACTTTATGTGGGAATGGGCATCTGGCAGTTTGTGGCCTTTGGGGGGGGGGGGGGGTTGTTCTATTTCAAGGGGATCCCGGGCAGGCTTAGGAGCCAGGAAGGTCTTAGCCCTGGAAAACACGACTAGCACAGAAGGGGCACTGTTTCAATGTAATACACCGTTACTGTACGCTCGGTCATCACTACCGTTATATTGATTGATGTCAACGTGTCTTGATCATGATGCCATCAGCTGTATCATCACCAGCATGCTCGGCATCCTTGTCGGCATCGTCTTTATCATCATCAGCAGCATGACTTTTATCACTGTCACCGTCATCACCATCATAATCGCCTTTGTTCTCAGCAGTTTTAGTTATGCATGTACGTATACGTACTTATCTATACATGCTAACCCCCGCTACATGAAACCTTCACGATTCCAACAGGATCCCAAATCAGACAATTCAGAGCATTCCCAAGTTTTGAAAAATCAATATTCAGAAAATGTCCGAGATAGGTAGATAAATCGACAGATATACATGTCAAAATTGCATGTGTATATATATATATATATATACATATGTGTATATATATATATATATATATCAGAGAGCTGCAGGTCTGCACGACCCAATCAGCACTCCAGGACGCTGCGCAGAACGTTTGCTACTGCGAGCAAGTGACCTGTCTACAACGAGTGTCCGGCGGAGGAGCCCCTGTGTCCGTGTAATTCGATTTTTCCTGAATCCTGTAAGTTTCAAGACCTCTGTGTTAGCAACGGCCCGGAAGGCAGAGGAAGCACGAGTCACCCTGAAACGCAGGTCAAAGCGTGAACTCGAAGCTTGCCCTGGCCCTATACACCTGAACTCGGGAAAGACATACTAATCTGACGCCAGGTGTCCCTGAGATCCCAGCCAAAAGCTGTTGGGAGTTTTGGGTTTGATGTAGGGTTCTCCGGGTTTCAGCACCGTTATAGACACTCCATTGAGTAGCAAGCGCTTGGCCTGCGACCCTGTGCCAGCACACCCCGATCTCTAGCCATTGGGGCTCCTGAACTCGAGGAGACACGTGCAGTAAGTGCTATACTCACTTGACGTTTTGACTGTAGTGCTTGTGAGCATTACATTATCATGTGCTATCTGGAGGTCGTGATTACCATCACTATCGCGGTTCCCGTTCGTATGATATCCACATTTACAGCTAGATCCAGGCTCAGCGTGCCCTCAGCGGTGGATCGGCCCACAGTGAGAGAACTCCTCGCAGCCAGCACGGCGCTGCCATCGCTGCCGCCCGGAAAGGCCTCAGTCGGAGCTGGCTGTTGCAAAATTTCGCTTGATGCTCATGTAGTTAACGGTTGGGTTGAGGCAACCACGGGTAATGTAGCTTTGACGGGGCTTAGGGGGTATACGGAATTGGAAGTTGGAAGCAACAGCATCATCATCATGACTTACCATCACCATCATCACCACCTTAAACATCTTCATAACCACTGTTATCTTTGTACGAGCACGTCGCTGCTTGTTGGCAGTGTTGGCATGGATTTGGCTTACATTTACGGTCACAACTCATGCTGCAGTCATGCATAGTCTCTCCATAGGACAATTCTCGGCAGCATGCAGGTGAATACCGCAGCGTAGGCAGACACTTCTTGTCGCTGGAGTGGCTGCAAGTTGGCCATTCAGACTTTGATCAGTTTGTGTTTGCAAGTTTCAGCGGCTTAGAGTTCCGCGTTCAGCTTAGTGTTTCATGACTTGTTGTGAACGAGCTTGCGATTCGAAAACGGCATATACTCTGGACTCGCACGCAACCACGAAGCCACTGAAAGTTCAAAGCCTGAATCGTTTCTCTCATGGTTCTGTCTCTCTGCCTCTGTGTGTCTCTGACTCTCTGACTCTCTGACTCTGTGACTCTCTCTCTCTCTCTCTCTCTCTCTCTCTCTCTCTCTCTCTTCCTCACACACACACACACACATCGCCCTGCCAGTGCATCGCAAGCCTGGCTGAAGTCACCAGCACTGCGATCACAGAGAAGAAGGCGAATTCCGGCTGAAGGGGTTTTGGCTTAAGGCTGATGGCATCACAGATGGCTGGATTCTTAGTGGAACCGTCGACGATACTCTTCGCCGTTGATAATCATGGCCATTTGCTCGGCCTGATCTTCGTAAGTATAGTATACTATAGTATAGTATACTATCATATACTCTAGTAAATTATACTATAATATGCTGTAGTATAGTATACGTATCATATACTATAGTAAACTATACTATAATTTACTATAGTATAGTAGACGTATCGTCTTGAGAACCGCTGCAGGTGGCAGTTGCTCAGTGCCACCAAATTGCCTCACTTTGATTGGCATCAGCTTCAAAACTTCCTTGTGGGGAATGGGTTCGTGGGTGTAGGAACGGTAGGAGGAGAAGTAATAACTGGAGAAATTGTTGAACTGGCCCCTTTTTTTGTCTGATCCGGATTCCGTTTGGAACTCTTGAAATACCCAGCCTCTTTGGACCAAGCCGCCTAAACCTTAAATCCACCCTCAGCAAAGAAGGAAAATCACAAACAGTGACAACAATAACTAACACCATAGTACCATCAACATTAAAAGATAGTAAGAGTCTTAGTTTGATAATCATGGCAATGAGAACCGTTATAAGCATACATCTCCCAAGAGCCACCCCATCGCAAAACCCTAAACCCTAAACCCTACCAGGAGGAGGATCTTCTGGAGAGCCCCGACTTCGTGGCGCTGCTCCAGCGAGCCGGGGCTCTGCAGTCAGATCAAGGGGTTTAGGGTGTGATATAGGAAGGAGCCTTAATGATTACCAATACTATTTTGGGGTTCCTGTTTATAAATATAGTATAACGGGCCCCAAAACCCTATTCAATAATTGTTAAGGCCCCTACATTAGGGTGTAGGGTGTAGGGCCTAGGTTTAAGGTGCAGGCGCTTTGAGGGTCAATTCGGGGCCTGCGTCTTCAAGGATGTTTGGTTCTCTCACGAAGTCCTTTTCGGGGGGCTTTGGCGTCTTGAGCTTTGCTAGCCATTTCGGGCCTTCGGGCCGAGGTTGGAGTATCATCGTCCCCCGAATGCTCCGGCACTACCCCTGGCATAGGTATCTTAGGCGTATGCCAGGTGCGGCGGGTTGAAGCAAAGCCATGGGGTGGGCAGCCCATCCCCGGTCCATATAAAATCTTCAGTGTCCACAGATCAAGATTCAGACGCTCGACACGGAACTAAGAAGACGACTGATGCACGACTCATGCAAGCAGGAATGGTAACTTCTTTGGATTGAGAATTCCTAAAGACGCCTTTCAACTTGGGGCCGTAATTGTTTATGGTGATTTCACTTCAGAATCCAAAAGTTTTGGTTTCGGCAGTAGTAGTAGTAGTAGTAGTAGTAGTAGTAGTAGTAGTAGTAGTAGTAGTAGTGGTAGTCTGGTAGTGGTAGTGGTAGTGGTAGTGGTAGTGGTAGTGGTAGTGGGAGTGGGAGTGGGAGTGGTAGCAGTAGTGGTAGTAGTAGTAGTAGTAGTAGTAGTAGTAGTAGTAGTAGTAGTAGTAGTAGTATCCTGGTGTAGTCCTTGTATAGCTTTCTACTACAATATACCCCCCCAAATCTTTGTCCAAAGTCAGAACAGGTGAAGTGGGGCGAAATCTTCCCTTGCTGGTTCAGAGCGTTTAGGTTTTAGGGCTGTATAGGTTCCAATACTATTCCTTAGGGCTTCCCTGTTGTTGTAACTATCACTAAACCCCAAATTGCTAGACTGTGTCGTAGGTGGAGAGCCGCCTCTTCGGCTTCAGCGCCAACGAGGCTCCAGATCTCACGCCAGGTCTTGTATAGCTCTTATTGGACGTTTACGGCTTTTTGCAGACTTGTTTTTCAGCTCTTTAAGTCTTTCGGGTTAAACATGTGTGTTTAGACAGCCACTTTTACGGGCGTCTCTAAGATAAAAGCAGAAGATGTAGCCTCAACTCAATGAATGCCCCTAGTCTGAAGTGCAGGCCTACCTCCTGGTGTCATGTTTGGCGCGGCTGAGCGCTGGAAATGTCGGGAGCCTGGGTTTCGTGAATGTGCATGCTTGTGTGTGTAATTACACATTCGGACAGAATAAGACCGTCCGAACAAGTGAATGAATGAGTGAGTGAATGAATGAATGAATGCAGGAAGTAAGGAAGGAAGAAACAACCAATGATGAACCCATGACTGCGCACCTTGCTGGCTGCCGGCCTTAACGACCTTAACGCCTACAGCTCCAAGTCCCTCACCCGAGACCGAAGAAGCTATCATCAGCAAAAGTAAAAGATGTAAAAGCTTGTACTCTTATCACTTTTCGCTTGCCTGATTATGATTATGCACATCAGTACTATTACTCGTGTTAGCTTTCTTCTCAAAATGAATAAGGGCCGTCCGCCTGTGCCTACCGACCTCGATGACACCTGTTCACACAGCCAGCAGTGCTGTTGCAGGTCACCCCGAGCCATGGTCAGAAGCAGCTTTAAGGACACTACGCCTTACATGCTGTCTCAGTCCCGAAGGCTTGCTTTGCTAAATCCGTACTGGGTGAAACTGTGTTCCGCTCTAGCAGCAGATCTTCGAGACCTTAAACTCCTAAGTCTTAAACCCACATTAAGCGATGAGTCCCCCAGCAAGCCTTAGCCAGAAATGCTGCATGTTGAAACGTAAAGCCTAAATCCCAAATCATGTGCCGAAGACGAGGCGTCGGTCGCCCGATTGCCGGGCGTGGCGGCAGTCAGGTCGGATCCTTGACTTAGGTTCTACTATGGTCATATGGGTGGTTGTCAAAATTAGGGTTCCTTTTTGGGTCCATATTATAATACGGCACCTAACATTTAGGGTACCCAGAAAGGGACCCTGATTTTGACAACTACCCATGTAAAACCCAAGAGAGCATCTAGTTTATGGTCTAGCATTGCAGGTTTTGGTATTTCACGTTCTGGGTTTCGGCCGCTTGCAGGTAGTCTGTCAGATGCAGGATCTGAGATAGCAATCCGGGCCGTTTACTCTTGGGACTTCGGGCTGTGGGAATCCCCTTCCCTTACATTGCCTTCCATACTTATTATAGGGACCTCATTAACTACTTATACCGTATCTCATTTTGGGGTTCCTTATTCTAACTATAGCATAATGGGCCCCAAAACCTATTCTAATTATTAAGGCCCCCATGCTCCTGGAAGAATAGTCAAAACATCCCTCGACCTGGAGCTGCTGCGTCAGGAGAGAATTCGGGGCTTGAGGACTTCGGGCCACGAGTCTGTTACATTGTGTTAAGTATTTCATTATGTAAACTAAATATCAAATATTATTGATATTATCTATATATTAATGATATCAAGTATTAATAGTATTTGATATCATTTTACATTTTATTAATCCTATGTTTTATTACGTTAAGGGCCTCAGGAACCCTTAACCCAGAACGATTCCGGACTCGAGGGATGAGTCGGCTACCGGGATGGGTGGAGTGTGGTGTCGTGGCCGTGTGCTTGGTGTTCTTGAGATTCTGCGAGATGGGACGGGGGCCCCCCCACGCCAAAATAGCGCCTTCTAGACGTCCTGGAAGACCGTTTAGTTCAATCCTCCGATGGTCAGTCTTCCGCATCTTGTTGCTTGCTCGCGGAACGCATAGCTGTGCTTATGATGTAGAGTTTTGCAAGAATCCAGAACATCGAAACCTAGCAGCCATTCAGTCGCAAAATCCCGCGGCTCTGAAACCCGAAGGCCACCCAAGGCCCGAAGAACTTAAACCCTTTATACAGCTCATGGCCCTAAGCCCTACAGCAAACCCAGAACCAACGCCAGAACCCGCAACCTCCCAAACTCTTGCACCAACCATGCTCGACCACGCAGTCGCATCGTGCAGATTTCGCTGGAGCAGCTTTCGGGGGAATGGCAGGCAAGGATTTGGTGCTTAGAGTTGACTTGATGCAGTGTGTGCGGGTTCTTGTTGGGCAGCCTGTAATCTTATTAGTGCTTGCGAAAGATCCCACTGGTCGGAAATGAAAATCAGGTCCTTAGGAAGGGCGCAGATTTAGGGTTTCCAGGGCTGGGCTTAGGGGGCTTACGGCATTGCATTGGGCATTGAGAAATACAGGGTCGAAGCCTTACATGCTCTCCGGCAATTACTTTAGTTTAGGGTGCAAGGGTTTGGGTCGTTCCGGTTCGGGAAATCGTAATCAGGGGTCCAAGCAGTTCTGAATGCCTAAAAGAAACCAAGCCAAAGCACACATCATACACCCTAAATCTGGGATCAAGTCTGAAATTACCGGGGGTTGCAACCTGTTTCCGAGCATGTCAGGCCCCGAGCGTTTTGATTTTGGGGTTTTTGGCGTACCCTAAACCCTAAACCCAAAACCCTAAACCCTAAACCCAAAACCCAAAACCCTAAACCCTAAACCGGGGATTGGGGTGTCGGGTTAGGGTTCAGACTTGGCTTGTCACCGTGCATTTTGGATATGGTTTCAGAGCACGAGTCACTGAAGAATCATCAGGCTCCCGACACAAACTCAACTCCACACAAAGTGCCCCGGGGCCTGCTATTTCTCAATAAAGCGGCTATATTCATTCATCGAGATGGGCTTCCCCTTAAGCAGTTTTGAAATCGGAACTCCTTGCGATGGTGATACTGGGGAAGCGACTGGGTAAGATAGACTTCCTGCTAAAGTTGCTAGGGATCCATCGGATGTCTTTGCAGTTGTAGCCCCTTCCGCAACGAAGGGAACCTTAAGCACATCTCAGTTTGATCGAAACAAGCAGCTGAAACCGCTTCACTCCTCTCGTCCTCTCGATTTGGCCGCACCCGAGACCACAGCGAAATTGGGACATGCCATATACCAACTGATAATCGGTCCGAAGCCCCAAGCCGACGGACTTAGCAAGACAATTGCTCAGGAGCTCAGCGACATGGAGCTGGCGCACGCAGCGCAGCTGCTGAGCAACTTTGCTCGGGACGGTATCGAGGCCCTCATCAAACGTCCTTGGGCTTGGGTGCCTTCCGGCATTGACAACAAAAACTCACCATAAGCGGGTCGGTCATGCCAGGAGCCATGCTCCTGACTGGTCTTTGCCCTAACCCTGAGCCCTTGACTCCGAAAGCAAGAAGCCGGAGGTCGACTTCACCGGCCTTCGGCAAGTACTCCGTGCTCGTGCAGATGGGAAGCGATTGTCGTCCAGGTTGCCTCGGGGGGCCTGCAAGCCAGGGACGGCAATGGCGAAAGCGGCCTCCGCCACGACGACTAGCACTACTGCGCCTAATTACTACGACGACTGCAACGACCACTACAGAGTACCTACCCCACTGCTTCTGCTGCTACCACTGCTACTAATGGCTCCTCCTCCTCTTCCACCTCCTCTTGCTAGGACGGCTGCAACCACGACCACGATCACGACCACCACCACTACTATCATCACTACCTACCACTACTACCAGCCTTCACTGCAACCACAGCGATTGCTACCACTTCCACCACTACCACCACTACCACCACTACCACCACTACCACCACTACCACCACTACCACCACCACCACCACTACCACCAACGACCACCACTACCACCAGCACCACTAGCACCACTACCACCACTACCACCACTTCCACCACTCCCACCACTCCCACCACTGCCACCACTGCCACCACTACCACTCCTACTACTACTACTACTACTACTACTACTACTACTACTACTACTACTTCTACTAATAATAATAATAGCATTACTACTACTACTATTACTACTATTACTACTATTGCTGTTGCTACTACTACTACTACTCCTACTCCTACTCCTGCTACTATAACTACAACTACTACTCCTACTCCTACTGCTACTGCCAATGCTACTACTACTACTACTACTACTACTACTACTACTACTACTACTACTACTACTACTACTACTACTACTACTACTACTACTACTACTACTACTACTACTACTACTACTACTACTACTACTACTACTACTACTACTACTACAGCTGCAACTACAACTACAGCTACTACACCTACTCCTACTCCTACTTGTACTGCTAATGCTACTGCTACTACTGCTACTACTGCTACTGCTGCTACCACTACCACTACCACTACCACTACCACTACTACTACTACTACTACTACTACTACTACTACTACTACTACTACTACTCCTACTCCTACTACTCCTACTACTCCTACTACTCCTACTACTCCTACTACTCCTACTAGTACTGGTACTACGCTAGTACCAGCCCCAGCTCCTATGTGTACTACGCCTACTGCTGCACTGATGATGCTACTGATACTGTTCGCGTTGCTAGCACTACTAATACTGCTGCTACAAGTACTCCTACTGCGATGTAGTGCCGCTACTACTAGCAGGCCTATCTAAATCAGAGTGACATTGCATGGCTAAATCAGAATGATGCACATTACATGGCTTCCCTAAACCCTGAAACCTAAACCTTCAAACTGAAACCTAAACCGTTAACCCTAAACAGCAGGTGCTTTACATACAGCGGTTTCACGCTTTCGTTTGTCCAGTGATGTTCTTCCATGTCATATTGCATGTATGATGTGTTAGTGCTGGTGCTATCTAGCTTTCGGGGTACGGAAGCAAACTCAGGTCTGACAGTCTCCAGACTGAGGTTGTCGGGTATAACTAAAGTCCACGCTTAGCAAGTCTTGGTTTCGATTTTTGGCTGCTGACCTGGGCGAAGAATCACATGCTCAACTTGCTCAGCGCTCGCGCAGCTGAAGCGTTGCTCAAGCTGCGGCCCCGAGATGGCAAAGCATGGCATCAAGTGTTAGCCATGGCATTCAAACTCCTGAAAGGACTGGAGTTCGGCCGACAGATCCGGGCAGCAAATGGGACGTACTTGGTAAGCGAAGGTACGGTCTCTACCAAGAGTTCCGCATCAACCACAGTTTCGCTGGAAAGCTTAAATCGCCCGCAGTCAGTTGACAGCAGCTTGAGGCGTGTGCGAAATAAGCTGCAGGCCGAGGAGGACCTCCAGAACCTACTGGCAGAGTGTGGTTTCGCTGGTGGAGTCAACTGCCCACGGGAGAGTGGCAGTAGGAGGCTTTTCTTTTGCAGGTCAGAGGTGATTTATCCCATCCACTTCGCTGCCAAGCACGGAGATGCCCAGCTTGTCCGTCGCCTGCTGACCGCAATGGCTGATCCACACCAGAAGACTTCCGCAGGTCGCACAGCGCTTGATATTGCGAAGAAGTCGAACAAAACGAACTCGCCCTCAGAGATCGAAGCATTGCTAGGTGGGGACTTAGAGATCGTGTCAGTCCGGCGATTTCGCCGAATGGCGAAGGAGGCCTGGATGCAATAGGTGGCTGCCTAGGCCAACGTGGACAGGGTGACCTTTGGTAACCACCTGCGGCAGCCCAGTGGTTTCGATTGATGGAGCATCACGAGAATGCGTGGTTTTAAACGTGGCTGTCTCAGGTCCAAGGTCCTGTCTGAATTTTCGCCTTTGCCATCCTTTTCCGATTCAGTGCATCGAATTTCCGCTACTCCAGGTGTTTTCCCCACGGTGATGAAAAGTGGCAGGTGAGCCTGTCAGATCCACGCCAAGCAAGCAAGAGAGGGGACAGACCGGGCGAGAGACGGTTTAGGGATCTAGGGTTTAGGGTTTCGCTACGCCTTGAGCCAAGCAAGGAGAGTCTCAGAGCTAACAGGGCAAGGAGGCGAGAGATGCCAGATATCAGAGATAAAAGCTGACTAGCACCAAGCTCTGGGTGAACGCCATACTTCCAGGAGGAGACTGCAACACCTTTCCTTCCGATTCTCTGCGGTTCTCTTAAAGCCTGATCCTCATGAGTCCTAGACTCGACGAAACTCTCAGACTCTACCTATAGTCTCCATTGTAGTTCCTTTTTTGGTTAGACCAATTCTATAGTTAGGATCCTATAAGGTAACCCAAAGAAGGAGCTACAATGGAGACTATAGGTAGACCAGTGTCAGGGCCCTTTGCCTCGCCACTGCAGCGCCCCGGGGCAGCATTGATGCGCTTGCGATCTGGGCCCTGGCCCTGCATCATGCCTAACGATCCCTTAATGGGGGTTCCTATGAAGTACCCTTATATGGCCCCAAATTAGGGGATCTCGGGCTTGGTCAGTGGTGTGCTCTTATCCTTGTCGTGTTCCCTTGCCTTCTAGGGCTGTATGGCTTAACACCGAAAACACCCTGAAGCCGGCATTCGCTGAAAGCCTACCTTTTCGGACTGTCCCAAGGATGGCGCAGGCTCCGCAACACTGCCTGGAGGAGCTAGCGATCTCCTTGGCGGCGGTTGCAAGGCTCCGGATGAGGCTTCAGGTTTCAGCGTGTAGAGCTCGATGTTTTGGGGCTTCAGAGCTTTGGGTGTTTTTGTAGGGCCCCCTTAATTCTGACCGAGCCTTAAGATACACCGCACAAAGCAGCGGATAGTTGACCGGCAACCAGGCAGACCGGGCTTGCGCTTTGACAGCAAGCAGTAGTGTGATCGGCTAGGACGACGGCGGCTCGAGCTCCGACATGTAAAGCTTACCCCCCCCCCCGCAACTTTCCAAAGCATCCTCAGCACCTTTCAGTCCAGAACCCTTGCATCAACCCAAAACCGTAAAGCCATGAAGCTCACAAAAGACGCGACAGGTTCTCACTATGTCCTCTTCTGAACCACCTAGGATGTCCCCACTGTGTTCCCTTAATGTTTTACTCCCAACCCTTAGAGCCCGACGCCCGCTACGCGCTTAACTCCGGAACCCCGAAGCCCTTGTGGCGGAGGTCAGAAGATCGGCTCTCCCCAACACAGCTCAGCTCCCTAGCGCTCTGCTTGGTTCGGTTGGGTCAGTCTCAGGCAGGGACGTGCGCTCTTGCGGTGCGGGTTTCCCAAGCGTTGCTTCTCGAAGAATCTCTGTTCCGCTTTCTTCTGAAGCCACTATGAGATCCCGACAAATCGGTTGCGAAGCTCTTATAGGAACCCCTTTTGCCAGGAATGAAAGGTTCATCTGGATGGTTCAGCCGAAGATAAGGGCTGGGTCTAGGGTGCAGGCAGGCTCAGGATGCAGCACACGGTTTCGGTTGCAGTTGCTGGCTGCATCAGATTATCGGGGAGTGGAGCCCCTAAGCCCTAAACTTCCTAAACCCTAAAGCTCTAAAATATATTAAACTTCTATGTCTTCAGGGGTCGGAGGGCGGTAGAAGTACTAGCAGATGGTCTCAACTACTCCCGGCTTCGGCGGTCTACGCACCTCCAAGCCCGTCCCTAAGTAGGAGTTTCCGAAAATGGGGGACCCTAATATAGTACCCTGAATAGTAGGATCCCTATTATAATTTGTAAGGACCCCAAAATAAGGTACCCCTAATTTTTCGGAAACTCCCAAGTGTATCCTTCACAGGAAGTCCACACTCCCTTTGTCATCGACGGGATTCCAATCAATGGCCCCCCCCTCCCAATTTGCCAGAACTCCCCACAAAACCTATGTATTATACAACGAATATAATACTATACTATAATATGGTTTTAGTTTAGTATAATGCATAATATAGCTTAATTTGATGAAATATATAATCTAGTTTAACATAACACATAATATAATGTAACGGAGTTTAGAGAAAGAGATGAGCTGGACCTGCTCCGGATCGGCAAACGAACCCCAGTGGCGTGAACAGAGAGTCGAAGGGTCAAACGTGATGCTGTACCGTAGGGGCCGAAATGCCAATACTATTTTTTTGGGGGGTTCCTTATATAATGATAGCATCATAGGCACCAAAACCCTATTCAAGGCCCGCATATTTCTGTAGTCTTGAGATTCATGGTGCAACAGTGACTTCCAGCAAGTGCACTACCTATTCTGGCTAGCAATGAAGATGATTCTTCTGAGGATTGTCACGCGTATGTGCATTTGGCAGAGGCCGGCCTGGTTGTGGATGCGCTGCCGAGGCCAGGACACGGCGGGATTGGGTTTGGCACGGTTTGGCTACTGTGCCGCGTTACGAGGCTCAGGTTCAGGGCTTACGTCTGCAAGGCCGCGGTCTAGAACTTGTTGTGCATGTCGAAGCTGCAGGGATTTGTGGTTGAGGGGCTTCACTGTCATGTCTATATCTATAACGGTTGTACATTCTAGTAATCACGGCCTCAGGACCACTGTGCCTTTTCTCGCATGAGGAATGCAGAGACATTCGAAGATAGCTGTTCACGCACTTGCACCGCCAGTCATAGCAATGTCAAACCGTAGAATGAGACCATCACGGTCTTACGGGGCAGAGGTGTCCTGAGTCATAGCAGCAGTCCGTCACCTTTTGCCAACCGCACCACCACAACCACAACCACCGTGATACACTCGTCAGTCCGGCACCCGGGCTCCAGTGTTTAATTAACGCTTGACTCTGCAATTGCAAGCGCTCGAAATTTCCTGATCTCGGACGTCTGACTTTACAGTTTACTGTAATTATGGACTGCAAATTAGCTATAGGAGCCTGAACAACCCTCATTCCTGGAATGGAGAGGCCGGTTTTCTGGCTTCCTCAGCCCCAAAACCCGCCAGCCACCCTGAAGTGCCTAACAAGCCTTAAGCTCCAAAGTACAATCCCAAAAACACAGGTGTGGTGATGCTTTGTAATTTAAGTTTTCTATAGGAGGTATTCCCTCATGGACCCGGGCCCTAAACCCGCCGATATCCTGCATCCTGTGAACGGTTCGGGCTCTTCGCTCTATGATGAAGGGTTTGTGTGGGAAAGTTGAATTTCTGAATATTTGCCGTTAGGAGGAACTCGGGAGACACTGCCTGCAGGTACTGTTGAAGCGACTACCGAGAGTGTACCATTAAGCGACCCCTTGTCGGGAATTCCTGTATGCGGGTTGTTCCAGAATCGCCCCGCTGTGTAGAAGCTTCAGAGAGACTGGACCTTTTATTGACAGCAGGGTCCCTAAATAGCAAAGTATCCCTACCTTAAACTTAAACTCAATTAGAACTGGCACGTTGCGGAGCAGACCATTAGCAGGCTTGCGGCCGTTGGCGAGGACAGGCTTGTTTTTGTGACATAAGTCGGTTAGGGCATGGAGATCTTAGAGTTCAAGTACAATGCAGGAAGAACGGGGTTCAGGGTTGCGGCGGGTTTTTGGGGGCTTTAGAATTCAGAGTTTCAGTTCAGGGGCTCAGAGTTTACGGGTTACGACAGTGTGGATTTCAAGGCCTGAGGGTTTTCTGGGTTGAGGGTGGCGGCTGTTTAGGGTTCAAGATGTCAGGTTGCTGCAGGGCTTTAGAATTAGTTAAGGGGTCTAGGCTAGAGAGTTGTGAGGAGCTCTCAACGGAAGCGTTGTGTGCTGTCGTGGAGACGGCCGCGGTGCTGCGTGAGCGCGAGGTGGGGAGCTGGAGAGAGCCGGGAGATGAGGTGACCTGATTTAAGTACCTGCTTGAAAGCATACCTTACCCTACTTCTTCGCAGGGCCCCTAGGAAGATTCTTTTGCGGCACCAAAACAAGTACGACAGACCGTGACCAACAACTAGATTAACTAGATCACTGATGTTCGAGGTAGTAGTATAACACGGGAGGTCCTTCCTAGGGTGTGTGCACACACACACACACTAGCAAACTAAACAGCTAAACCATACGTAGAATTTCAGCCCTAAGCCTTCAACTCTGAGCCCTAACAGCTGCAGGGGGGTGAACTGAAGGGGTACCTACTCGTCTCCCCACTTGCCGAACCGGGAGAGCGTTCAAGGTTTTGCCGGGGGTTATGAGCACCAATGTTGCAGATTCGCTTAGGAAACTTTTTTTCTAATGCTGACATATCCCAGCTTATTGGTTCTGGCAGTTTGCGGGAGGGTTTGGACCGGCTGTGGCAGGGTGCGCGTTCTGCGCTCACGATCTACATTTTACACTATATAGCTCGTCGTAGACACAAGTCTTCAAGAGGCCACATTCTCCGTCAATCCCAATATGGCCTCCAAAAAATTGAATCCCGCCAGTACTTGGAGTAAGCTTTTTGGCGATGCTCCTGAATCTCGCCAGTACTCGAGAAGCTGTTTGGCCGTGTCCTGGTCGTTTCCTGGTGCTCCTTCGGTGGTCTCGTGGTGGTCTCTGGGTGCCCCCCGAGGTCTCTGGCGATCTCGTCATGGTCGTCGTGGTGCTCTTTCACTCTTTGGGAATGCTGACATAATTTTGTTGGGGATCGGCTTCTGCTCAAGCAGATCACGAAGGTGCATCCGCAAGGTTTGGCACCTCGAAGGTGGATATCTCGAAGCCTTCATAACCGCACTGGGTACAGCACGCTGGCCGAACTTTGCAAGCCGTAGCTTGCTAGCGGCATGAAGAGGGCAACGGCAGTTCTGACAAGTTCACATCACCTCCGACACCTCTCTGAAAAGACTCTTGGCAGATTGCTATCAACATCTTAGCAAATGGCAGGGGTGAATGATTCTTGGAGGATGCTGAACAGTCTATCCTCCTATATCTTTCGAGTGCAGATTTTCCTGATCATCACCGGCAATATGTTCAAGAAGGCTGTTGTACAGAACTTTGCAAGGGCTGCACTGCAGTTTCCTGGAAACTATCAGAAACCCTAAACCCCAAACCCTGAACACTCAAGCCTTGTCTTTTTCCCAGGTGCTTGAGCTTCTTCTGCGACGCTGCACAGAGGCGTGCCCTCACATGTGGGTAGTTGTCAAAATTAGGGTCCCTTTTTGGGGTACCCTAAATATTAGGTGCCGTACTATATTAGGGACCCAACAAGGGGCCGTAATTTTGACAAC
>CAJNDT010002179.1:0-22500 GCA_905221615.1 Symbiodinium sp. CCMP2592 | reverse complement strand
TAGTCATGGTATACTGATACTAGGCCCCAAAACCCTGTTCGAATTATTTAGGTCCCTATAGTACTTTGCTGCTTTGGGCCCGGGTCGGTGCTTCAGAAGGCATGCGATGCTTCAGATTTACAAGTACAAGGTGTTGGCAAGCCTTGGCTGTAGGATGCGGATCTTGAATCCAAAATTCCGAACCCCACCTTTTAAGAAGCACAAAAAACCATATCCCGTGGGGTATCTTGTTGGGAATTGCAAGTTTACCAGCCGCAACTTGGAGCGTTCATGCGCACCTCAGCTTAAAAAGTATTGAGCAAGGTCGTAGAAACTGTTTGTCTCCAACAGAACGGAATGGGCATGTCCCTTTGCTTTTCAAACTCTGACTTCTGATTCTGGAGAGTCTTAATGTGGGGGGCCTAAACAATAGGGGCCCGCCCCCCTCCTCCCCCGACCAAAAGTTCTGGAAAAAGTTCTTGGCCCCCCCGACCGGGGTCAGGAATTGGGGGGTCCGATGGCTTTGGGGAGGGCTCGGGTGGTGCTTCTGCGCGAATGCCGGGCTTTGTGGTTGGCTCGAAGCCAAGCCACGATCATTCCAAGATAACTACCAAGACGAAAAGCCCTTCATTTTGAAGACTTTTCCCTCCAGCTTACACTCACTCACCTCCACAATCGACCATGTCTGAGGCCTGGTACTGTACAGTAGTACAGCAGTAGTACAGTAGAAGTACAGTAGCAGTACTGTAGTAGTACAGGTACAGGAGTACAAGTACAGTAGTACAAGTACAGTAGTAGTACAGTAGTACAATAGTGGTAGAATACGAGGGTTTAGGAGTTCCTGAAGGGTTTGGGATGAGCAAAAGCTCGAAACCAAGCCCCGATCAGTCCAAGATAATTGCAGTAGTAGTAGTAGTAGTAGCAGTAGTAGTAGCAGTAGTAGTAGTAGTAGTAGTAGTAGTAGTAGTAGTAGTAGTAGTAATAGTAGTAGTACAGTAGTAGTACAATATGATAGTACCGTAGTAGTACAGTAAAAGTACAGTATGGTTAGGGTTTAGGGCTTAGGCTTGACGGGGGTTCGGAATTAGGGAGAGTTTCAGGCTTCGGGGCGGGGTTTTAGGGTTTGGACGGCGGTTTAGGTCGTGGGTGCCTTAAGATTGACCATCAGCAGACAGGAGCACCACCCCAAAATATACCCAGCCAAACAAAACGCATAATTAGGCCGCCCGTTTTTTTGGTACGGGCCTGAACAAGGAAAACAACGCATTATTCGGGCTTTCCTGCTTATTTAGGCGACCACGTTACTCAAGCTCCGAATACATCATTTAAAGGGGTCTCGGGACTTCAGGGGCAGCCCTTGGGCTCGGCCAGGTGATGCTCAGCTTGCTGCACGACCCTGCGGCAGCAGATGCTCTCCGCACCATACATGCTAGCACGGACCTGTGGGAAGCATGCTACAGGCGGATTGCAGACGACGTGGTCATGGCGATTCCAAGGTTGATTTCTTCCAGCATTCCGGGCACATATCTCCTTGATCCCGAGCTAGGACGCTCCAAGACTGCCAAACTCCAATCCCCAAACCCTTCGTCTAAAAGTCGACACGAACCCTGTAGTCGCAGTTCTCGGTCTCGTGTGCAGGTTAAGGGCATTTTAAAGTCTTGAAGGGTTTAAGCTTTGGTTTTCAAGTTTGACCGAATTTTGGATAGGTGGATGTGGCTGGTAGGTGCTTCAGAGTTCGGTTACATGGTTTACTGTTGTCGACCTCACCAAAAGACCTGACCAGATCCCAACCCCCGACACGAAGCGCAAAGTCACTCATGTCACACATCCTGCATACCCAAGACTTACCAGTCTGTTTATTTGACGGCATTCTCGCGCAAGGATCCCAAAACTCCAACCCCAGTTCCAAACACACATGGCCTGTGTACGTCTGTCTGCATGTATGCAGTATGCATGCGGACACACACCTGCATGTCTTTTTTTTTCTCTCTCTCTCTCTCTCTCTCTCTCGCTCTCTCTCGGAGCCTAAACACCAGATTCCCCAAGCAGAAGATTCCGACCTACCATCGAGTACCGACCCTCTTGCAGGGCATGTGGAGCAGAGCAAGAGCGGCTCCCAAAACTCGAGACCGAAGCCCGAAGACCCACCCTTGCTTGGAGCGTCGGGGGACTTAGTAAGTAGGTAGTAAGTAGACTTATAAGTACACTATAGGGACCCTAATTGGGGTTATGGTGCTTATAAGTCCCTAAAATAACCAGTTACTAAGTCCCCCGACCCTCCAAGTGTCCCATCCACTCCTTCGCAGATCCACCTGTCCCAACGGCGGAGGCCTGAGGACATCGACCCGGAGCGAAGTTCTTGGGAGCCTCGAGCATTTAAGTACCTTTTTACTTGGTTTGTTTTTGAAGGTTTCGGGTTCAGGAATCTTGAGTGTAGCAACAAAACATAAGTTAGAGGTTTCCTGCCTGTGCCAGAGTGGACACTACCCTTAAGCTGCATCATGGGCAGGGGCGCTTCTTTGTTTAGTTGCTTGACTTGCGGACCCTTTTCTTTTCCAGCAGATTTCATGCATTATTGCGTCTTCTGTTTGGACCTCTGGGTGCCAGACACCCCAACAAGGATGGTCATGTAGATTTTAGTGTATACAACTTGTTTATGGTTAGGGGACCGTTTCGTCTCAGCACAGAATTAGACTCAGGCAGTACCGACAGCTTTTGTGGAACAGCTCCAGGCAGGGTGAGTGTTCAGAAGGTGTTGGGGCAGTCGGGTTTTAAGGTGCTTAGCTGTCATCAGCGTAAAGCCTGACGGATTTCTGTGGCTGGTTTCAGTAGAGTTTCATCGGGACCAGTGCTGATTGTTTCGTGCTCTGGGACTGCGATGATGAAGCTGTGTTACTATAGGGGCCTTAATAATTAGAATAGGGTTTTGGGGCCCATGATACCATAATCATAGTAAGGAGCCCCAAAATAGTATAGGCGATAGGTAATTATTGCGGCCACTATGTTACGTTTTGTCATCTTGCGGGGTAGTACAGGAGACTCAGAACGCGAAGCCAAAGCTCAGCAATCGAAGCAGTGGTAACGGTTAACCACAAAAAGCCAGAAGGGTTTTGTCGAACCGGGCTGGAGCTTTCGTTAGGAAACCGGCAAACCGAACTTCCTTGCCCGGCTTTCAACCTTAGGAAGCTTTGCCATGTGTGGCGAAGGCCGAAGTTTCACACCTTCTGCTGTGATCGCATGAGTTGGGCAGGCCCATGGACATGGAACACTATCAGTAGTCTCCTTGACCACACACTAACGATCCCGAAGCAGCACGGGAATTTTTTGACATTCTGATCATCCCCTCCAGGCCGACTTGAACCTGCGCGTGGAGCAGGCAAGCGGGATTCCGGGATCAGCTTGAGGTTGGAAAATCTACGAGTGGCTTCAGAGTCAGAGACTTGATAAGTGCTCGTGTGCAATACACCTGAAAAGGGCTTTCGTGCCCGGTCCGTCATTACCAAAAGCGGATAAATCATTCTGGGAGTGACCATGGCGCTAGGCTGTCGGCAAGGGGGTACACAGCACGAGGGTGTTGCGTTCCCGCCTCAGGGCTTTAGCGGCTGTGGGGTCCGTGGATATATTGAACCTGGGCTGGGCTAACTATCACGAACGGCGAGCCCTGTGAGCGTGCAAGTCGGTTGATGCAGGACATGCGCATTGCAGACTTCTATGTGCTGCCGCTGATGCTGTACGGGCCAGGCAGGGCGTTGTCTGTTAACTGTTGGCTGCTACATTCGTGTCATTGTTGACCATCTTTCAGTTCCAACAGTGCTCTTAGTAGGAATCGGAGCACCTGCATGTTTCACATGCATGAGACGTATCAAGACAAGATTGGAAAGACTGTATTGAACGCATGAGTCCTACTTCAATCAGCACGTCATGAAGAGTATCAACATCGCAAAACTTCGAGCAATAGCAGCAACAGCCGGACTAGTAGTCATAACACTATTGGTGCTGTTTCTAGCCAGAACAAAGCCAGCTTCCCAGCTCAGATGACTCCTGCGTGGCATTGGACTTCGACACCACATCACCGCCTTGGCTGCCAGAAGTTTTGAGCTCAGAGGGTTTGGTTTGGGGTTTAGGGATTAATTCCAGAGATTTCTTTTCTGTCGAAGCATTTTCGCAGGGCAGGGCTTGGAAATGGGCTGTGTCACAACCGTTCGCTCTGAAATCCACACGGAGACCGCGGCCCTGAGAACGCGGGAGCCACATGATAGCCAGGATTAGCGGATTCAGTGCTGTCCAGCAAACGCACAGTCGGATGCAATAGAGTATGATGATCTGACGCTTGGTTGGTTCTGTATGAGCTTGTCATGTTTCACAATGTTCAGTTGGGGTGATGGGAGTGGCCTGCAACACCCCAACACCATGAACCCTCAAGTCTGCACCCCGAAGCCCAAGCCCCAAGCCATGGCAAGATGAAGCTCATGAATGCCCATGGCATGCCGCTACAAAAGCCCTTAGTATAGGGGCTTAAATAGTTACCAGTACTATTGTGGGGGCTCCTCATTACAATTATAGAAAAACGGGCTCCAAAACCCTATTATATCAAAGCCCCCGCCAACGCCCTTGGTCTCAACGTTTCAAGACCCTCACTTCTCTCTCGAGGCCGAGCAGCCCAGGCGTCTCTTTCAGCTGCTGAAGCAAAGGCCTCGCCGTGTATACATGTAAAATAGGGGCTTATATAATTACCCCTACTATTTCGGGGGGCTCCTGAATATAATTAACTATAGTATAATGGGCCCCGAAACCCTCTTCTAATGATTGAGGCCCTTATACACTATGCACTCACGCACTTACTTGTGTGCTTGCACATGTGTGTTTCGTGTATGGTCCTGTATGCATGAAGAGAAGTACTTGCATGAATGCACGCGCGTACCTACCTGTATGATCCGGTATGCAGGCACAGAAGTTCTTGCCGTGGATCTCACCTATGTTAGATGAGACATCCTACAACCGTTCACCCGGCATGCCTGCCCAGATGTGCTTACCCATGTGCATGCAGCCATGTACTTGTGTCTCTGCATGCGCACATGTACATCCCTTCAGGTATGTGAGCATACATGCACATATGCCCATGTATATATGCATGTATGCATGCATGCATGCATGTAGGTATGTATGTACCTATGCATGTACGTAGCATGCATGCATGCATGTATGTATATATGTATGCATGCATGCTACTTTATGTTATGTTATACTATGTCAGCGATGCCACGTAATGTCATGTAATGTTATGTAATGCTTGTAAGTATGTCGGCATGTAGTTGTGTTTTTGCGTGTTCGGGTGGATGGATGGTAGGTAGGTCGGTAGGCAGGAGAGCAGGTAGATAGATATTGTGGCTGTAAGAATCATGATATGTACTTAGTTGTGTGTGTGTGCGCATGTGTGCGTGCGTGTGTATGTGCTTTCGATTATTCGTTAGCTCGCCAGCTAGTTATTTAGTTTGATCGGCTCGTTTGTTTGTGTGTTTCTTTGTTTTGTTCCTTGTCTTTTGTTCAGTCTTTCGCTCGTTCGTCGCCGGGTGGCCTTTAGCCAGCCAGTTGATTGGTCAGCTGGCTGGTTGGTTGGTTGGTTGGCCGGCTGGCTGGCTGGTTGGTTGATTGTTCGGTTAGCTGGCTAGTTGGTTAGTTAGTTGGTTGGTAAGTAAGTTAGGTACGGACTTGGCTAGTCAACTAGCTAACTCTTTGGGTAAGTTCGTTGGTTAGGTGGTGAGCTAGTTGTGTCTGTTTATGTTTTGTCTGTCTGCCTGCCTGCCCGTCTGCCCGTCTGCCAGTCTGCCCGCCCGCCTGCCCTGCTCCGGCCTGCCCTGCCTCTGCCTTTTCTCTGGCCTCTCTGCCTCGACCTCCGCTTCCGCGCCTCTGCCTCTGCCTTTGCTTCCACCTCCGCCTTTGCCCGCGCTTTTTCCTCTGCCTCCCTGCCTCTGCCTCGGCCTCCGCCTCGGCCTCTACCTCTGCCTGTCTGCCGCTTGCCCGCCCGACCACCCGTCTGCCTACCTGCCTGCTGGCTGGCTGTCTGTCCGTGTTGTGTTTGTGTCTCTTTCACTTCACGTTTCGAATAGCTCCGAACTGGAGGAAGCAAAGGCTGGGGCAAGAAAAGACGAGTTCCGAAGATCGGCAGACGGTACGGTACCGCCTTGCTGCTTGTTGATGCCACTGCTGCTGCTGTCCTTCCTTGACTTTCTGAAGGCACCTGGCTCTTTGGAACATTCCGCTCATCTGGCTGAGGACACTTGCAGTGGCTTCAGGTTTCCACCTTTGCTGAAGTTAGGGCAGATTTGGCCTTTGCAGGGTTGAAACACTGACGAGGCTTCTGCGAGTGCCTCGAAACTTGCAGCCCCCTAAACCCTAAACCCCTAAACCCTAAAGCCCTAAACCCCCAAACCCCTAAACCCCAAGCCCTCAAGATCTGGCTTCAAGCGTTGTGGAAGTCCAGGAGCTGCCCTCGGGCGAAGCTGGAGGAACAAGGCCTACTAGAGGGGCTTAAATAATTAAGGTTTAAGCACTATAGGGATTTTTTAAAAGGGGTCAATAAGGTCCACTTAGGGTTCCTTTAAAAGGGGTCTATAAGGGTAAGGGCCACGAAAATAAGGGGTATTCTGGTGGTTTTGTATAGGGGTCTTAACAATTACCTATGTTTTTTTTTTGTGCGGGGGTTCATGCTTATAGTTATAGTATAATGGGCGCCAAACCCATTCTAATCATTAAGGCCCCTATATTAGACGCAGACTTTGGCTTTGGATGAGCTTTTTCTGTTGTGAGGCCTTCAGTTCTCGAGAAATTTAGCATATTGCATATTTGATTATTCCGGCCCCTATACTAAACCCTTAATACCCCCTTAATAGCAGCCCTTATAGACCCCTTTGAAGGAACGCTAAACCCCAATACATGCAGAGAAGGAGCGACACGCCTAGTCGCGGCGTAGTCGTTTTGCCACATTATCACCAATTGGTTTTTGTGCGACCCTGCATCTATTAACCAACTGCTCTGTGCATTCAGTTTCTGATAGCGTAAACTGTTCTCAAACATGAAAGAGAAGTTCATGGTGCCTGCAGCATTACGACTGTGCAAAACTGCTTGCTACGGCAGTCGCATGCAGGAGAATCTGAGGAAGAACAGCACATGTCAGCAGGAGGGGGGATTGAGCAACCCATCAAGTTTACCAAGGGCGGTTGAGGGTTTAGGGCTTTAGGTGTCTAGGACTTCGGGGTACAGTATTGCTTGAAGCGTTCAGGGCGACTCACCTCTGTGGCGGAACCTTCAGGGCTGCGCTTGCCTGGTGATGTCGTGCTGCTTGCGACCTTGGACCTGGATTATCGGCATGACTATCATACTCTGCACGGCAATAAGATACTTTTCTACTAGGCCGGGATCCGTAAACCCATGCCAGAGAGCCGGACGGTGGGCGCATAGAAGCTTGAATAGAGACTGATATCATCTGTCAGGGCTTCTCATTATAACGGTACTATAGTATAATCGATTACTTTTTTATGCCAAGCGCTATTCAAACTGTGAAGGTCGTCATATAAGCAGTTTGATGCCTACACAGCCTACACAGGTAACGCCCTAAACCCTAAACCCTAGCTTCATACTCCCAAGCGAGTCCTACCCAAGGCGATGAGTTCCGGAACCAGTTTGTCAGCCCCTGAAGACCATGCCCTCAAGCTTCAAGATGTAAGATGCTTGATGTAAAGGTTTTTTGGGTATATTACACCATAATTCTAATAATCAACCCCAGAATAATGAATAGTAGTGGTAACCTTCAAACCAAAACCGTGCAAGGGAATGGATGGGCTTCCAACGAGTACAGCCACTCTGGACCTAAAATCCCGAACCCCAAACTCTATAATCAATGCCCAAACACCGAAACCCTGAACCCTAAACCCTGAACTCTAAACCCTGAACCCAGAATCCAGAGCCAAGACCGCCGGCACCCAGAGGCCCTTATCTAGAGGCGGCCCTGCGACGAGCGCTAGTCCGGGCCCAAGAAGCACAGTAACATAATGTGGGAGTTTCCGATAATAGGGGACCCCAATATAGTACCCTAAATAGTAGGATCCTTATTATAAGGGTCCCAAAATAAGGTACCCTATTTTCGGAAACTCCCATGTAAGGGCGTTAGTGATTACCCACACTATTCTTGGGTTTCCCCAGAATAATAATGGTATAATCTACCCAAAAACCCCCTTCGATGAAGCGTCTTGCATCTTGGCATAGGTTCTCCTGTAGGTTGTTTTGTGCTGCTTCGGGCCTACAATGCCACGAAAACCAGATCGGATTGCCAACGAAGCCGACCCGGCGAGGCTTCGAACCGGGACACAGACTGGCTGCCAATCCCATATATATATATATATATATATATATATTTATTTATTTATTTATTATTATATTATATTATATAATGTATATATATATATATATATATGTATATGTATGTATACATCAGCGCCGTGGACCAGAAGGTGGAGGACACGTCCAGGCGGCGACCAAGGCGATCGCTCAGCCCGAGGTGAACACGACAGTGCCGGCGCCGAGCGTGCGGGGCCTTGGGTCATGCCTCTTTGGATCGGACACTTCGTGTGGACCGTGGATGAAAGTATGTGGCGCTGCGCCCAAAAATGCGGTGACGAGACGAAAGCGGGACGAGGAGAGCAGCGACACGCGGCTTCCGCTAGTGAGTTCAGGGGTTTCACGGTGTAGGTCAAGCTTTGAAAGCTCGTGTGCAAGGGCTACGGTACTGGGTTTGAGTTGTGGGATACTTACTGGCCCAGGTACTTTACAATCTGAACCCGCCTTCGTTCTATTCCGTCTACGGCTCAGGGTTGCTACCACGATGATGATGTGTTATGAGGTCTCCAACTTCTCTGAGTCCCAACTCCCTGCAATTGACGCCCGCCTGAATGCACGGTGAAACGACCAGCCTGAATGCATCGGCGGCGAGGTGGGCCCAATGTCGTGAGACTGACTGTTGAGTCGAAGCAGGCATCGCATACCAGCTTTGTCCTCGGAGTGTTCCCATAAAGTACTAGGTACATGGGCTTGTGATATGATGTGACGTTTCGTTGGAGCAGTTCTGACTGGACCTTGACTGTCGGAGGGGTGGAACGATACGTTCAAGGCTCCTGAAAGTGGAAGCCGTGAAGAACCAACAGCTCCGCCAATTGCTGCAATTGGATTTCGGGGCATCTTTGGAGTTTGGTCACATTGGTGTTTTTCCACTGAACCCCGACTGGTTTATCTTACATTATAATAGCCATAGTAGTATACTATAGCCTACTATGAATAGGCCAACGTAAACAATAGGGGCCTGGATAATTACCAATACTATTTTGGGGGTTCTTTATCATACATATTAGTATTATGGGCCCCACAACCCCAATTCTAGTTATTAAGGCCCCTTAGTGCTTGATTCTTTGCTGCGTTCCCGCATTGCCAGATCCCGGGGCCCTGATCCTGCGCGTGAGCGCACTCCTTGAACGTGATGACCACTGCCCTTGCCTCAGAGCTGTCCGGCCTGCGTCCCGAAGCAATTCAGCCAGCAGCAGTAGCAGTGGCAGCAGAACTAGCAGCAAAAAAGGCACAGAGAGCAAAACTGACTACATCAATTGTGTTTGTGGAATTCTCGTCGCGAGAAGTGCCGCCGTCATCACAACCGCTCGCGGTTGTCTTCGTCGGCATCGTCACCACCATCAGCATAATCCTCGTCATCGTCTTCATCACTTACCAGGTTATCACCCGACTTCATAACCACCATCATCATAAGCGTCGTCATCAGCATCCTCGCTCCTCATGCGCCTTGCATCCGTCATTCCCCTGAGGAGGCTATCATAGGAGCCTAAATAATTACCAATACTATCTTAGGGGTTGCTTGTTATAACTATAGCTACTGTAGCACAATGGGCCCCAAAACCCTATTCTAATTATTAAGGCCCCCACATTTGCTGTGCGTGGGTGTGGGGCTCCGGCGCAGTGTTTTGGTTCACCGAGGTGTCTTGCGACGATCGCTGGTGCTGTCCTACGCTTGTGGAGCTTTGTCCATTGTCGTCGTGGCCTTAACGTCGCAGTCACAAGTGTATAAACAAGTGCATATTTTCTTACCTTTACATGTATATACTTATACACACACACACACACACATAACTCTCTCTCTCTGTGTATTTATATACAGAGAGTCAAATATATATATATATATACATATATTGTTTGTTTTTGTATATTTTCTGTCTATATGTATATATGTATATATGTGTATGTATATATACGTATATATATATATATATATATATATATATATATATATATATATATATGTATGTATATATATATATATATATGTGTATATATACACATGCATAAATGCATATATGTATGCGTTCATATATATATATATATATATATATACATACATATATATATATATATACATACATATATATATATAACATAATATACAAATGTAATATATAATATACAAAATATATAATATAATATAATATAGTATAATATAAAATAATATAATAGAATAGAATAGAATAGAATAGAATAGAATAGTATATTATATAATATAGTATAGTATAGTATAATATAATATAGTATAATATAGTATAATATAGTATAATATAATATAGTATATTGTAATATAATATAATATATTATAACATAATATAATATATATATATATATATATATACATACATACATACACATACATGTGTATATACACACACACTTATACATCTCGCTCTCTCTGTCTGTCTATCTCTGTCTATATCTATCTATCCATCTATCTACCTATTGCTACTACCGGATTGTCTCCCAACGTGCCAGGAGTCATGGGAGGTGGGACTCGTATAATGTGCAACATGTGATGCTCAGAGTTCAGTATACAGAATTGAACAGGGAAGACTCCTGTTACAGGTTGAACGATGCGGGGGCAAAACATGAAGAAACGAAAAGACATGCTACTGAAATCCGGTTTATGTAAAGCATAAACACCTTTCCCTGAATTCTGTGTGTATGTATACATGATCATCTATCATCATATTAGAATGTGCTGTGAATTACTCGTATACTAAGAATCAAGGTCCCTACAACGATCCGAATTTGCAGTAGTTGCGGTCCAACTTAGCAGTACTGACTCAGGACATGCAACCTTGGGAGAAATCCTTCAAGACCGAGCATCTCTTAGAAGGCTTCGCGGTTCAGGACTCCGGGTGTAGGGGCTTTAATGCTCAGAGATGGGGATTCGGGTTTAGGACGACTACTACTACTACTACTACTACTACTACTACTACTACTACTCCTGCTGCTACTACTACTACTACTACTACTCCTACCAGTGCTAGTACGAGTACTAGTGCTAGTAGTATTTGCCAGTAGCGGCATGGTGAACTGCTTTTGTAGTCATCTTCGTCTCGACCTGACAATCATAGAAACCTTGGGTGGTGAATGTTTAGACGGGAGGAAAACGTAGCAGATGCTGCTTCGGATTCTTTAGGGTTTAGGGTTTAAGGTTGGCTTCGTTGTCACAGGACTTCTTCACAGAGCACGGCACCAGGCAGGGAAGCTTTCCTAGTTGCTCAACATCTTATCGGACAATGGTTGCACAGAGATCCAACGCATAATCTTTCCCATGATCAGACAGTACAACGAACAGCAGCATGCGTTGATGTTTTGTAACGAAGTGTATGGGGATGCAGCAGTTGATGTCATGCATCCATGTCCGCGTCCACGCGTGCAGAGCATGCCTTTCAGTTTGTGGTCTTGCGACTGTTGCACGTTTCAGCGGCTTCCCTGTCACTGCAAAGGTCATGGCCAGCTCGCGCTCTCTCACGTTACTTCGTCGGTTTGTGCACCTTGGGTTCGACTCCGCACTTGCTGTTTGCAGCCTCAAGCGTAGAGGCCTTTTCCCGCGGCTACCAAGGGCCGCGGAGGGTCCGAGAATGCAGTGCTGCTGATCTCTGAAGAGATTTCAGCTGAAGCCATGCAGGTCTGCCAGTCTGTGGCGCTCCTGGTTGTGCTAGCGCTTAGGTGCAGCTAAGCCGCAGACGGGCTCGAAACATTGGTTTCAAAAGTGTCTGCGGCAGTTCGATAGCTTGGAACAGTGTTCAGTTTCCTTGACTCGAACCTCAACCCACAGCAAGGTGATGCAGGGCTTGTGGTGTCTTCGACGGGGTGCGACCCTGCCTGCGGTGCCCATGGCGCATGCAGGTCCGCAGGGGGCTGTGGGCAGTTCTGGCTTTTGTTGTGAGGCGTTACAGGCGCTACATCACCTAAACCTAGAACCTGGATCTAGGGACCAGCAAGCAGTGCGATAGTTTCATTGAGATATGCACATGCGTGTCAGGAAGAATAACATTTGTTGCTGAAGAATAATCTCGCGAGGTTCTTGAACAGATGGGCAGGGTTTAGAGACTGGCGTTTCCTGGAAGCATGCATTCTTGTATAATATGTATATGTATATATATATATATATATATATAAAACTTACTGGTTGTTGTATAACAAATATGTACATATATATTTAATCCCTTCCCCCTAATATTAAACCGCTCCCCCCCTCCCTAATATAAAAACTGGATTTCGGAGGTTTAGTTTTTATATTAGGGGGGGTTTCGGTTCGGTGCATCCACGTACCCGGACTCCCAGCTGCTAGCTATCCTAAGCCTGGAGCCCTGCTAAAGCCCTAAGCCCTAAGCCTCCAGCCCTAGACCCTAAAGCCCTGAGCCCTAAACTTTAAGCCCTAAAGCCCCAAGCCCTAACGCTTTAGCCCTGAGCCCTAAACCCTTAAACCTAAAGCTCTGGTGTCTTTAGTACAGGCGTAATCTTTGGCTCTATAAAGTCCTGAGCCCCTTAAACCCTAAAGCTCTGGTGTCTTTAGTATTACGGTAGTCTTCCTTGAATTAAAACACATACAGATCTGCCACCCCCCCCTAATGTTGCCCCCTTTAAATTGAACGCGGGGCCCGAACCCGCGAAATTCCCGGGGCCGGCAGTTTTTATATTAGGGGTGGGTTGAATGTTCAGGGGAAGCGATTATACATATATACATACACAGTACTCGACTATACACTATGTCCATCCTGTTGCCTGTGGGTTCGCACGTGTCGCAGGAGCGGTATTTGCGAATGTGAAGCTGGCTGGGCCGGCAAAGGTTGCAGCCTCTTCTTGGCTGACGAGGGTGCAGAACACTCCCCACAGCAGGTCATACCGATCCGCAAATTTCAGGATTATTTTGAAGCAGGGTGTCGTTTTTGGAGTCTAGGCACGAGGTGGTAGATGCCACCAGCAGAAGTCGTTTAACATTACCGACGGCTTGGCGAGCTGGACGTTGACCGCACGGGGAATGCACCTGACCAGAAAGCCCAGCAGTTGAACTTGCCAGACTGAGCCCTGACCCAACATTGCACGCGACAGCCTGAATTCACAAAACTCGGTGCCCAAGGCTTCGTGAACCCTCTCTGCTTACAAACGACGCCTCGCAGACACGGCACGATAATTGCAGGAGCATGTCAAACACATAAGGAGACGGGGGAGCCCAGGCGAAAGTCGTCTTGGAGCCTGCAGTGCTTTCACTGATCGAGCAGGCGGCAAACGCAAGCGCACCCAGAGGCGGCCTGGGGTGATCGTATGCCGCACTCAGTGAGTCATAAATAGGGATAGTGAAGGAGAAGCCAGGAACAAAGGTGACAGAACAGTCTGAGAAAAGAGAAGGAGGAACGAAACAAGAACACTAGAGAATCTTGGCAGTGCAAAACGTGACTGAGTTCAAAGCATGATCCTTCACAGGCCCTGCTCAGGCTCAAGGCCCATGTCTCGAGATTGAAAGACTGAGCCCCTGACAGCGAGACAGAAGAGACAGATGTTGACACTCTTGCAACACGGCGAGATGTACACGAACTGGCATCTGCTCAGCTCGAACCCAAAAGCACACTCTGACACTGATTGTTAGGCCGGATAATTGGTAACAGTATCTCCAAAAAGTATCGACGTAGTTGTAACTGTAATTACCATGATACCCCGAAGCCTGACCCGAAGTTGTTTGGCCCATTATGGTGGGACCAGAGCCCAAGCCGTCAATGGTGTCCTTGTTCAGGTGCAGCAAGCCAAGAAATCCGTGCTCCCACAGCACCTCGCACAAAGTGGAGTGATTTCTGTCTTGGATTTGGAATCGAGGGTGTAGGGACTAGAGTTTCGGATTTTAGGGTGTGGTCGTTGCGGTTAAGTTGAATCGAGTTGCCAGGTTTGCAAATAAGATTTAGTGCTACTGCTACTGCTACTGCTGCTGCTGCTACGACGACGACGCCGACGACGACGACTACTACTGCTACTACGACGCATAGCAATAATAGCAACAATCACTAAAACAATACTAATAGCAGTACTAGAAATAACAATAACTAGTTACAATAAGACTGATGATAGCAAAGGTACCCATGCTCAGGGTCAAGAGGCCAGTTTAGGCCTTGGGGATAGCTGCTGCACCTGCTGAACCAAAATCTAATATAGTACCCTAAATCTCTCAAGCAGCCTGGAGGTTGCGAAAGAGACCTCCGCCCCGGCACCGGCGGAGTCTGCCGGAGTGGCTGGGCTCAGATTGTAGAGTTTGGGCTTGAAGGTCAAGTCAAGTTCAATGGAATTACTCGGAAAAGTTGATTTGGCTTGATCTTTGAGTTTAGAAGCTGTACATCGGGGTCAAGTCGATGTTGTGTGTAGAGACGGTTTGGCCTCGATTCGAGTTTCCGGCGAGCCAGGAGCCATCGGGTTTTCGTCATCTTCTTTGCAGGGCCCCTTCTAGCACAAATATGCGATCCTTCTGTCGTAGGTGCTTGCAGGGCCAGAGCCCCAGGATGCTAGCACGGGCCCCCACTTGAGATCATGAGTGTGTGGATGAACCTGGGGTTTAGTCCGAGGAAGATGGCTCAGAAGCACTATAGGTCTCAAGAATTAGAAATAGTAGCCCCATGTACTCCCTCTATTATAAAAGTCTTACGCCAAAATCCTGTCAAATTAATGGCTGGAGTTCGTATCTTCCCAGCCGTAAAGTACCAAAACTCGTCGTTTCGAGCCGGGAGAACGGAAGCTCAAGGCTTAGCTGTTGTTTAAGCTAAGGCAGGACTTTCATCATGCACCTACAGTTAGGTTGTTTTTTCAAAGTTCTTTCATCGTTTGATGCGCTCTGCGGCGTCTGCGCAGTTTCAGCACAAGGAAGACCCATCGACCCGCACACTGGTCCTCGAACTGCTGATGGTCCGGGGTTCAACTTGTCGCAGTTACCTTTATGGCAAACCCAGGCCACCGCCAGCGGAGCTATTCGTGTTGCTCGCGAGGCAGTCGATTCGGAAGTAGCACCAAGTGTTGAGACTTTCAGGATGTCAAGAGCTGACAATGATCACAACGATGTTGGCAAGGGTTGTGATGACGTCACTGATGCAGAAGATGACGACCAGGATGAGGAGAGGGCCGCGCAGGAGGGCGAGAAGAAGATCGACGGGTAGGAAGGGCATGATGGCCATCACGTCTTTCGTGGTTCTGATGCTGCTGATAACTCTGGCCATGGTCATGGTGACTACGACGACGACGGCTCTGCTGATGACGATTGTGGTGGTGGTAGTAGTGGTGGTGGTGGTGGCAACTGTGATTGTGATGATGGCGGCGATGTTGACGATGCGGCGGCGACGGTGATGGTGATAGTGGTGATGATGCCACTATGCTGACAAAGGGTATGCTGATGGCGAAGCTGGCATGACAGGGTGGCAACTAAGGACGTCGATGACGAATAAGCTGATGATGGTGATGAAGATGACACCATAATGGGGATGATGATGGTGATGATGATGACGACGATGATGATGATATTGATGACGATGCTGATGATCGCCAAGGTGAAGTAGGATTGTGATTGTGTCTATGATGAGGATGATGGTGATTGTCATTGTGGTTTTGATGCAGTGATGCTGGGGAAGAGGTCTGCCGACAAGGACGAGGAGGACACCTACGAAGAACAGGACCTTACATAGGAAGAGGACGAAGCCAAGACCAGAACCGGGACCACGGCTGACGACGACGAAGAAGACGATGCCGATGTATGACGGTGACGAGGACCATGCTCATGCAGATGACGGTATCGGTGGCGGCATGTGACGACGATCATGATGACAGAGTTCGCCCTCATCATCCTGCTGATGATGTTGTTGACGGTAATGATGCTGTCACGGTGACAGCGCCGTCGACGATGGGTATGAGGAGGACCTGGATAATGATGGTCACGGAGTGACATGTCATGTGATGCCGCTGCTAGTTGCTGGCTGCACTAGCTGTGGTTACTAGGCTCAGCTGGGCTAGTCTTCATGTTTGCTCAATGCAGGTTGGACGACCGGAGTGTGTTGTGTTGTAGGCGAAAACGCGCAAGAGTCCTTGTCGAGAGAAGGTGAAGGGGATACAGCAGCCTCTCTAACAATGCATGTGACAGCCGTGGTGCAGGGGCACGTGTAGCACGTCTCGGCGCAGTGTTTAGTGATCTGCTTCTACCAGGATCCCTAAACCCTAAACAGCCCTGCACCCCAAACCTATAAGGGTTTCTGCGCAGGCTGTCCTAGCCGTCAGCCGCACAGCCGCAGAGCTGCTTCCGACCTCCAACCTGAGAGGTCTGCTTGAGTGCTTAGGGTTTCGGGTTTAGGGGCTTAAGCGTTTTAGGGTTTAGGGTGCAGGGCTTTCGGGTTTGAAAGTGGCTTGAGGTGAGGATCGAGGTAGGTCCATGCCTGAGAGGCCCCTTCTTGAACATTTGTTCGCTGTACTAGGGATCGGTGAGTGTAGAACCTCGCCCCAATCCCGAAATCCAAGACCCTAAAAGCCTTAGCCCTGAGCTTTGAATTCCAAGCACTAGCCCCCAAATTCTCCAGCCGGAGTCCTCGCCAGCTCTCAGAGTAGAGAGATGCAGAGAGTCGCTTTGGGATACCGGGTTTAGGGTAGCGGTGTGTTAAAGACACCAGCAAGCTGCATAAGCATGAGCTTACAGTCAAAGTCGGGCTCTCTTGAATAGGGTCTAACCGACATGGGAGTCTCCACTTAGTTTAGGTTGTGAGTTCATTCAGGATTTGGGACTAGTTGCTAGGTCAGGCTTCTTAGGGTTCGTGGGTTTCCGGTTTAGGAGTCGCTGTAGCCCATCGACGTGGATGATCAGAGAAGCCATACGTAGGCAAACAACACTTGAAAGAAGTAGCGCGAGAACCGCAGAGAGCATGGTCAAGACGGATGTACGGTTCCTCCCCACAGCATCCAGCAATCTAGCTACACTGCAGCCCTCGTTCCAGGGGCCGACGCATCTGCATCGCTGCTTCAGAAGCCTTCGCTTACCCATGTGGCCACCAAGTGCGAAGCAAACTGCAGCGCCTGGGTTAGGTTTCATCCATTTGGGGATTTTTAGTACGGGATATACTAATCCGTAGTTTTGCTTATGTGTTTTTTGGGGGGGCCCTGATGAAAATGCGGGGCTGTAGGGTTCTAGCCATTTCGGCCGAGCCACTGGATCTAGTCTCTTGTGCGACTCGGCGTATGAAGCTTAAGTTACTCATGGCGGCCCAAAAGCCTTAGCCCGAAGCCTGCACACCGAAAAACTGAGTATCTGGAGCAGTGGTGCTTGGGGTCCGGGGTTGCGAAGTGTGCATACATACACCCAAGCCTGGAATCCCTTGGGTCTTCAATGAGGCAAGTTTGGGCGATTCTAGGTGGGGTCTCAACGCATGCCTTCTGCCTCAAAGGAAAGTAGCGCGTCCGTCACACATCTTACAAAGTCGCGAACTGGTTTCACACAGCGCATGTTCTCTGTCTGTAACCTTCTAGCGGCTAGCTTGAACATTGCCATCCGACTCGATGAAATTGCAAGCTCCCATGTGTCTTCGTGAGGCATCGTAGTTGCTTCAGAATTTCCCAGGAGCCTCCTTCTCTTCAGCCAAAGACAAGGAAGGACAATGCACGCCACCGAGGTGGTCACGGGACCTGCGAGGAATCGGGTCGCTGCACCTGCAAGCCCGGATGGATAGGCCGGAGTGTGAGGAACGAAGCCGCGTCGGCGCTTGGTGATAAGTATGAAGTGAGGTTGATAATGCGGTTTCGTTCGCAGGTGCCGTGCAAGTGCTGCCTCTAATTAAGGATTTCAGTATTTGGGGCGACAGCTGAAGGCTTGGGCATGGTACTGCCTGTTGGAAGTTTGTATTCCAGCGTTGATTTGGGGGCTTCCGGTTGTGGAGAAGGCGAAAACTGTTCGCACAGGCAGATGTGCCGATCTTGTCACCTCTTCAGCGGGAGGACGGAAGCCAATAATGTAGGGACCCCAATACTTACCTATCCTATTTTGGCGGGCTCCTTATTATATTTATAGTATCGTATTCTAATTATTGAGGCCCCTATATTACTGCGAAACCCCGGTCACCGACCAGGCAGCTTCTGCGACATGCCTCTCTGCCCCAGCAACTGCAACAAGCGTGCCTTGGCTACAGGGCTTTAAAGCTTCCGTCATGAATCCCATCTTAAATGAACGAGGAGGGTGGGGAGGGAGGGCGTCAGGAAGCGCCATAAGCAAGATACTCCACTCCTGGCAAGCCTTGGTCACAGGTTTTAGCAGGGGCATTTGCAGGCTTTGCGTTGATTTTGTGGCGGGCCTCAGAGCTGCGTCTGG
Organism: Symbiodinium sp. CCMP2592; assembly: GCA_905221615.1. Taxonomy (NCBI): domain Eukaryota; class Dinophyceae; order Suessiales; family Symbiodiniaceae; genus Symbiodinium; species Symbiodinium sp. CCMP2592. The sequence continues at coordinate 3,800 of CAJNDT010002179.1, read as the reverse complement.
CCATCTAGCCGATATCTTCTTGTCGCGCTCTTTTCTTTGCATGGGGGGAGGGGAGGGGGCTCTAGGAAGGTTCCAGGCCCTCGAGACTCTGCCTTGGAGCCGCCCGAAACCCGCAGGAGCCTAGCCTTGTCTGAAAGCCTGCGCACAGGTGGGATGTGCCTCCATGGCAAATGCTTGTGCGAACCTGGTTGGCATGGCAAGGCATGCCACATCCAGCGCTGCCTATCTGCTCTGTGCGGTTTGGAGTGTTTTGAAAACAAATCTGAGGCTAGAGTTTACAGGTGTCTCTGAGAGAAGGTTTGGGAAACTGAAGGCGGGTGAGCCACGCTTGGCCATCTGGCCAGGCGAACGATAGACAATCTCACAGAAGTGGAATGGGACTTCGGGTCACCTCAAGTTTGCTAACGAGTCGCAAATGCCAAAACTGCATGTCGATGAACAAGATCCAAGCATGATGTTTGCATACATGAGGTTGCTGCACTTCCTACTTCCGAACCGGAGTAGCAGTAGCCTTCCATGAAGTCCTTGAAAACGAAGGCTCATGACAGTTTCACCTGGGCTGGTCTGATCAGGAGGTTTTAGGTTTTAGGGCTTCAGTGTTTGAGGGTCGTAGGTTGAGGGTTTAGGGTTTCAGATTCAGTGCTCCTGGGATCTAGGGTGTAGGGTTTGAGCTTTTTGGGCTCTAGGGTTCAGGGTTGCGGACTTTCGGCAAGCAGGGGACTCCCACAACCTAGGCCCTACCGCAGACGAATTTCGGGAGCCTAAACTTCTTGTCCCGCTCCGTTCATAGAGGTTCCTAATGTAGTACCCCAAATAGTAGGATCCTTACTACAAGGACCCCTGAATAAGGTACCCCAAATTTTCGGAAAACCCCACTTGATACTGCAATGGGAGTCCTTGGTTTGCCATGGGCCCGAAGCTCCCGAGGTTCCAATCATGCAAGCACCCCGACATGACCCAAGTTCCTTGTTCGAACCGAAAGTTACAACAAAGCCTCATATCGCTTTACAAGAAAGTCCGGCAATGACCTTTCAGGCACAGTTTTGCAACACCTCTGAAATGCACGAACACTCACATTTGCAAGCAGGAGTTCCAGTAAGGGCCGTTGCACTGAGTATTCCAGCAATTTCGGTCCCCATTAAAGTCACCGAGTCGTCGGAAGCCCCTTTTAGGAGTCTGACACCGCCTCCAGAACAGCAAACCAGAATCCGCTGCTGTATTGAAAACCATAAGGCTTTTGTACAGAAGCCTCAAGTCTCCAGCCTTCAGGGATTCAGGCCAAAGCTCCAAACTCTGGTTTTGCACGGCTGCCAGATCTATAGGTTTCTTATATAAACCCCTTATTAAAAAAACCATCCCAGCAACTTTTCTAAGGGGTAGTATACGATAGCTGCCCACCCCACAATTCGGATGAAAAGGCCCCCTCAATAGTGCAGCGGCCTGCCGGGGGCCTCCAGAACAGCAAACCAGAATCCGCTGCTGTATTGAAAACCATAAGGCTTTTGTGCAGAAGCCTCAAGTCTCCAGCCTTCAGGGATTCAGGCCAAAGCTCCAAACTCTGGTTTTGCACGGCTGCCAGATCTATAGGTTTCTTATATAAACCCCTTATTAAAAAAGCCATCCCAGCAACTTTTCTAAGGGGTAGTATACGATAGCTGCCCACCCCACAATTTCGGATGAAAAGGCCCCCTCAATAGTGCAGCGGCCTGCCGGGGGCCTCCAGAACAGCAAACCAGAATCCCTTGCTGTATTGAAAACCATAAGGCTTCTATATAGAAACCTCAAGTCTCCAGCCTTCAGGGATTCAGGCCAAAGCTCCAAACTCTGGTTTTGCACGGCTGCCAGATCTATAGGTTTCTTATATAAACCCCTTATTAAAAAAGCCATCCCAGCAACTTTTCTAAGGGGTAGTATACGATAGCTGCCCACCCCACAATAGTTCGGATGAAAAGGTCCCCTCAATAGTGCAGCGGCCTGCCGGGGGCCTCCAGAACAGCAAACCAGAATCAAAAACCATAAGGCTTCTATATAGAAACCTCAAGTCTCCAGCCTTCAGGGATTCAGGCCAAAGCTCCAAACTCTGGTTTTGCACGGCTGCCAGATCTATAGGTTTCTTATATAAACCCCTTATTAAAAAAGCCACCCCAACAACTTTTCTAAGGGGTAGTATACGATAGCTGCCCACCCCACAATTCGGATGAAAAGGTCCCCTCAATAGTGCAGCGGCCTGCCGGGGGCCTCCAGAACAGCAAACCAGAATCCCTTGCTGTATTCAAAACCATAAGGCTTCTATATAGAAACCTCAAGTCTCCAGCCTTCAGGGATTCAGGCCAAAGCTCCAAACTCTGGTTTTGCACGGCTGCCAGATCTATAGGTTTCTTATATAAACCCCTTATTAAAAAAGCCATCCCAACAACTTTTCTAAGGGGTAGTATACGATAGCTGCCCACCCCACAATAGTTCGGATGAAAAGGTCCCCTCAATAGTGCAGCGGCCTGCCGGGGGCCTCCAGAACAGCAAACCAGAATCCCTTGCTGTATTCAAAACCATAAGGCTTCTATATAGAAACCTCAAGTCTCCAGCCTTCAGGGATTCAGGCCAAAGCTCCAAACTCTGGTTTTGCACGGCTGCCAGATCTATAGGTTTCTTATATAAACCCCTTATTAAAAAAGCCATCCCAGCAACTTTTCTAAGGGGTAGTATACGATAGCTGCCCACCCCACAAATTCGGATGAAAAGGCCCCCTCAATAGTGCAGCGGCCTGCCGGGGGCCTCCAGAACAGCAAACCAGAATCCCTTGCTGTATTGAAAACCATAAGGCTTTATATAGAAACCTCAAGTCTCCAGCCTTCAGGGATTCAGGCCAAAGCTCCAAACTCTGGTTTTGCACGGCTGCCAGATCTATAGGTTTCTTATATAAACCCCTTATTAAAAAAACCATCCCAGCAACTTTTCTAAGGGGTAGTATACGATAGCTGCCCACCCCACAATTCGGATGAAAAGGCCCCCTCAATAGTGCAGCGGCCTGCCGGGGGCCTCCAGAACAGCAAGCCAGAATCCGCTGCTGTATTGAAAACCATAAGGCTTTTGTACAGAAGCCTCAAGTCTCCAGCCTTCAGGGATTCAGGCCAAAGCTCCAAACTCTGGTTTTGCACGGCTGCCAGATCTATAGGTTTCTTATATAAACCCCTTATTATAAAAAGACATCCCAGCAACTTTTCTAAGGGGTAGTATACGATAGCTGCCGACCCCACAATAATTCGGATGAAAAGGCCCCCTCAATAGTGCAGCGGCCTGCGGGGGCATCCAGAACAGCAAACCAGAATCCCTTGCTGTATTGAAAACCATAAGGCTTCTATATAGAAACCTCAAGTCTCTGAATACTCGTTCAAGTCACGAGAGGAGGAGGTCGAGAGTTCGCGAAAGAGGGCGTGAGAGGACCGAGCCCAGGGTGCTCCGGAAAGGCCTGTAAAACAAGAGTGTAATTATTACTACTACTACTACTACTACTACTACTACTACTACTACTACTACTACTACTACTACTACTATTACTACTACTACTACTACTACTACTGTGCTACTGTGCTACTGTGCTACTGTGCTACTGTGCTATTGTGCTACTGTGCTGCTGTGCTGCTGTGCTGCTGTGCTGCTGTGCTACTGTGCTACTGTACTACTGTACTACTGTACTACTGTACTATACGATTCTACTACTACTACTACTACTACTACTACTACTACTACTGCTACTGCTACTGCTACTGCTACTGCTACTACTACTACTACTACTAGTACTA